>CAUYRT010050500.1:0-23879 GCA_963574885.1 Lepilemur ruficaudatus
CCGGCTAATTTTTTCTATATACATTTGGTTGGCCAATTAATTTCTTTCTATTATTAGTAGAGACAGGGTCTCGCTCTTGCTCAGCCTGGTTTCGAACTCCTGACCTTGAGCAATCCGCCCGCCTCGGCCTCACAGAGTGCTAGTATTATAGGCGTGAGCCACCGCGCCCGGCCAGAATACTTCTTCTTTAACTCAACTGACGAGATTATTTCGACAGTCTCATTTAAAGTTTCTGTTTTATGTAAAATTTGACTCTTTAGGTGTGCAGGAATTTGGGAGGTCCATTTAGGGAGAAGTCTCTAGTATATCTCTTACAAAACCAATTTTTTCATGAAGTTTTCAGGGTTTATACATTAAAAAAATTTTTTTTCCACTTACAAATGATTTTACATGGGAGTTTTTGCTTGAGCATGGTGCAGATTCGAGTCTCGTGATGTTAACAGCTATTAGAGCTCTGTATTGTTTTGGATTTGCAAATTGGAGCCAATGTAAAGTTGTTATGACACTTTCAGTTCATTTCATGGTGATACATTTAGAGTAACTGTAGTATCATCACCTGTAATACATTTAGAGTAACTCTAGCTACATTTAGAGTAACTAATGTGGATACATTGGTTATCTAACATTATCTAACTCTAGTTAGATACATTTAGAGTAACTAATCAGATACATTTAGAGTAACTAACTCTAGTTAGCTACATTTAGAGTAACTAATTCTAGTTAGATATATTTAGAATAACTAACTCTAGTTACATTTAGAGTAACTGTAATTAGATACATTTAGAATAACTGACTCTAGTTAGATACATTTAGAGTAACCAACTCTAGTTAGATACATTTAGAGAAACTCTAAATATCATCACCTGTAATTCCTGACCTTGAACACAGGCCACACTGCTAAACTAATCCTGTGGAGTAATGTTTTGGATCAACATCACTGAAAGGTAATGAAGTTTGTAAAGTGTTCTTTGTGTCAACCACCCTTAAGTTTTCTTCTTTTTCCTAAAGCTTGAAAGAATTGCGGATTCCAAAGAACAAGTCTTCCCTGTCAAAGGTGGATTTCAGGCTCTTAAAGGAATAATTAACTCTGTGAGTATTTCTCTGGGGGGCAGAAGAGGCTTGTAATTTTACATATATTTTAAACTATAAGAATTAATCTCAATATCCAGGGCAGGTGGCCATCATCTAGAAGGAAGATTGAGAAAGAGGTTTGTTCAGTATTGCAAACACAGTGTCATTCTAAAGATCCCGATGTGTGGTTTTTTTTTTTTTGTAAATGACATTTGGTACTGATTCTTGCATATTGGGCTCTGTGAGTCTGGGTTTGTGATTTCAAGTCTTAAGATTTTCATAAACAGTCTCATGTACCCTTTGAGCGTGGTGTTTAACTGTCTTGCTATCTTGAAAGTTTTATAGGCGTTATAGAAGGAAAGTAAAATAAAAATTTGGATTGGAATGTGTGTGATAACTCCCTCCTCCAGATACGGTATTTCTTAGCTATCAGTCAGGCAGCTCGAACCAGCGGCTGTTTGACTGTGGTGGTTGTTCTTTCCATTTAAATGATTAATGGTGTCGCTGGAGCACATAACATTCCTGTTTGGAATTCAGTCGGGCTGTCTCTGGTGATCGTTAGAATCTGGGCTGTCCTAAACCGGGCACGGGGAAGAGGAGTGATGAGAAATGCAAAGCAAAACTCCTGGGCTTTCGCAGCTGAGGTTTATGTTTCATTTTACTGCCTTTTGCTAGAAGCACTAGGAACAGTTGCTATTAAGTATTTATGATATTTTGGTAAACACCATCCTAAAATGGAAGTGAATAATATATGTTCTCTGAGCCAAAGCTTTTTCCTTAATCTTTAAGGGGAAGAAAAAAAAAAACTCTCGGTTTTTTCTAACATTTGGTTTTGGGATTTAAAATTTCTCTTTAAAGATTGTGTTTTTCAGAAACACAGAGTGAGATTTACTGAATTTGTTTTCAGTAGCACGTAGGCTTTTTAAAAAAACATTAATGGAGCTTTATGGAGAAAACATATAATTTGGTTCTATTACATATCAGTACTTCTAGTGGGCAAGCTAAATATAAACGCAGAATGGAGCAGAGACTCAATTATTTTAGGAGTTTGTGTATATTATTGTATTTAGGTTTTAGGGGAAAATTGCCATATAAAAACAGTAAATAATTTTATAGCTGGGTTTAGAATAAAAGCTATACAACTGTTATTTAAGTTTTAAAATATAGGAAAAGGTATGGACAATGCAAAATACAGGATAATTTGACCTCCAAAATAAACAAATCAGTGGGTCATATTTTAAATAGAGTTTTATTGTGCTTGGGAATTTGTAATTATTTTTATAATTATACTGGGAAGGAGAAAAGCTCTCTCTGGGTTATTCTCTTTGGAATTTTTCTTCTCTCTATAAAAATTCAGAATTCTCTAGATGACCGATTAGTTTTCTAAAACTCTATTTTTATGGGTTATAACTGCAGATTTTCCCTTCAAGAAATTAGTAGCTGGCTATCAGAAGAAATACAGTTTTATGATGTTGGTGTGAAATGTAATTTTTTCTATTCGTATTAGGGAAACTTTAAAGTGTAGTTTCTAACTAGTCTTTCTTGCCTGAAGTTCTTGAGGGACTTTAGCTTGAGTAAGTTATGTTGAAAGATTTAGCCTGAAATTAGAAAGATCTACATTATTTTAGCCACAGATTACCAACAAAGTCTCTGGAGTGTCATCTGGAAGGGGGTGATGATGGGTATGGCTTTCATGTCAGTATAGTTGTATTTCAGCTAATTTGTCACAAAAGGAGGAGTAAATTATTCTCGGGGAAGCCAGTGTCTGGGGAAACCCTGGCCATGTCTGGCAGAGCTGGTGGGTGGAAAACAGGAGTCATTACAACCAAAGCTGATCTCACTCATGGTTGAGATTTTTATCAATGTGATGATAGTTTGAGACTTTCGCCTACTTTACAGAATTTTAAGGCAATTTGAAACTACGGATATTTGTACTTAATTTAGAAAGTTTGATTTTTGTCATCCATTTTAAAGTTTGAGGATTTTAAAGCAGGGATTAGGTAATAATGTATATGTTATTTTTTGTTTGTAAATACTCTTTAATTACTAATATTACTTTTTGAGTGAACAGGTGCTTCCGTAGTATACTTTCTTCATGGTGAGAGCAAATTCTTTGCCAACGTGTATGTGTGTGTAATATACATATATCCCTAAAATCTCAAATGATGAAATTTTGCATTGAGTTATGTGAGTGACTTAAAGTGCTTTGGATTTGCTGATAGCATTAGGCTTATCTTTAAATTTGGTCTGTGGTGCCACTGGCTTTCTCCAGTGTTACTAAGCCCCACCTTTAGTGGAAACTATTTTCTGTTTCTATCGAGTATAGTGGAGACAGATGGCAACACATACTTGAGAAACCTCCTCACAAGTTCCTCTGCTGTATACACTAAAAAGTGCAGAGTATGAACCAGACCGTGTCGCTATCGTAGATGGGACACCTGATCCAATGCTCAGTTAATCAACAGCAATCATTAATTTGCTAAAAATAATGGTTAAAATGTTTGTCCTCTCTCTGTCAGTTGCTTAGTGATAACAATTTTAACACAATAGCACCATTTGGATATTTTGAACATTTCCATTTGTGCAATAACTTGGGGAGAATAGATTGTGAACTATTTTGTTTTTATGAAACTGATGATTTTTAAAAATTTTGCAGTGTAAACTACTTGCATCCAAACATCAAATTATTTGGATTTCTAGTTGCTTTCTTGATATAACAACATGGTAAACTCTGGATGAAAAAACCAAATTCAGAACACATTTCATTTTCTAAAAATGCATAAACTTTCTTCTCTTCTCTCCCCACTTCTCCCCCTTTAGTTTTCATTTGGAAATGGTTTTGGTAAACTTTGTTTCAAATTACGGGTTTCTGGATTTCTAACATTCATGATTTGTTGCAGGGCTAGATACTTTTTCACATAAAGTAACTTTATATCCTGACTTCTCTGAGTCCTATTGTGGTTGTTGGTTTGCTAATTAGACATTTTAAGTATTTATACATTAATTTATACATTCAGTATTTATTCTCTAAGCATTTATTGGCTGTATGGTGTGTGTAAAACAATTTGTCAAGCACTGAAAGGGCTGTGTAGTATAATATCCCATTTCTGTCCTCAAGGAGTTTTTTTTTCTAATGGAGGTGAGGTATGCACTCAAATAATACAAGGTTAAAAGAAATTTTATAAAATCTTTAGAAAGGAGCAGGTAATACAGAAATGCAATTGGGTTACATTAGATGGTGATTCCAATTTTATGACTCCTGGTCTGAATTGTTTGCTTTTAAATGAATGTGTTACCTGAATTACTTTTTGATTATATTGTTTCTATAAAAACATTAAAATAAAATACAAATATTAAACTAACGTATGTTTTTATACATAAATGTATATTGTATAGTTTATTGCAGGATATAACCAACAATTAGCTATTCTTAATCTCTGATTAATGTAACTTCTTTAGTCTCAGACTCTAGTAGAACGTAAACTACTAAATCACCCTGAACCTTTTCTTTAAAATTAAAATACCTTACAGGAGATAAACAGGGTATGGCTTCAAAGATGTAGAACATCATCTATCCTTGAAGATATTTATTTTTCAGCTTTAAGATCTCCATAGGAGAATTTCTCATATGATCGTGCTATTGGAATTCTCATTTATTTAGAAATATTTTGATGGATTAGATCACATTAAAAGAGGAATTCAGTATATTCACATTTATCTTAAATATAGTGAGATCTGATTAAATTATGGTCAATATTAATAGAAGAGAGAGAACAAACATAATTGAACAAATTCGCACAGGTCATTCTGGATGCATATTCTCTGATATGGTCTTTAGAAAGTCCTTTTGTAATTTTTTGATTGACCTCATTCTAAGGAATTTTAAAAAACGATTTCTGTTTCCAATAGAGATGTAGTCTTTAAACACCTCTCGTAATTTTCCTTGATATTTGAGATATTTTTCGGCAATGCTGATAAAGATGTGGCTAAAGCCACTTACAAAGATTGTAAACTGAAAGAGGCAATCAGCCTCCTTAATAGGATCTGTTTTAAAATGAATCCCTCTGGACTGGTAGCAGACAGACAGATTTGAGGGTTTTCTGTTTTCCTTTGACCTTGAATCCATAGGAGAGGATGTTTGTTATAGTAGAGGGAGTAGCAGGACAAGAGGAGGTGCCTGGGTGCAGAAAGGTCTTGGAGTGTCTGTGGAATCTCTTTGGTCCTTTCTGAATTTGAGCAGATTTCATCTGCATTTTCTCAGCTAAAAATCTTACTAGGTGTATTTCCTAATCACTTAAAGCCTCCATCACTATGTGAAAAGTTGGATTCACTAAGAAATAATCTAAAGTCCAAATGATGCCTCCTTTTCAGAGATCTCCATCCAGCACCAAAAAATTCCGTGCTTTGACACCGTTTATTTTAGGGGCTGAGGATTTATACTCCCACTGTTACTGAAGAGAGCACAGAAAGCGTTTCTATTTCCTGCTATGGTTCTTACTTCCTGTTCTAGTTATGAACAGGAGATGTTAGAAACTGCTGTACATCATCTGTCTGCAACTTCCGTCGAGAAAAGAATGTCTTTCAAAGAGCATCTGGAGTTTGTCTGGCGTTGATAATGTAGTGCAGAGCTGCTCTAAAAATAATGGCATGATTGTTGTGTCCATTAGGGACAGCTTATTTCGTCACTGTTGTTTTTCAGTTGTAGCCTCATGCCTTGTATGGTGGTTTCTTTTTCTCCAAACAAGCTAAGAAGAGCCATTCTGTTCCTGTGTGCCCGGAATGCTTGAGCACAGTCTGCTTTTGGGGAAAATATTTGGGTCATGCAGAGAGAGTCTGTGTTCTGCAGTTCAATGTTTGATGCGTGGCAGGGGGATTATCATCCACAGGAATTAAGCCTGAGAAATAGCATAGAAATGCCGTGGTCAAATAAAGAAGTGCTTATGTGTTAATATTGAACATCTTAATAGAGAACATAGCAACTTAGCATTACGGTCTGATTTGCTATCTTGTTGTTGTTTTTTTTTTTTTCCAGAATGGAAATAAAAACATATTCATATTCATCATAAAAACTTGTCCTTAAAAGTTGAGGCTAGGGAAAATTAAAACCCAGTTCCATAAATACGATAATTATCAACAAACACTGTGCTACGTGGTGGTTAGGGTACAAAAACCTGTAAGGCAAAAACCCAAAAAAACCCATCTTCAAGAAACTGAGATTATCAGGAAATTAGGTAAAGAAGACAAGTGACAAAAAATAAGGAAACAAGCAGTGAATCCAAGATCATTAGATTTCAAGACCAAAATGGAAAGAAGTAAGTCTATGGTAAGAGGCCACTAAATCTGCCAGAGGATGCAGTCCATACAGAGAACGGTCAGGGAAACTGGGTTTAAGTATCAGCTCTGTCCAATAGTGGCTGTGTCAACACAAGCAAATTATTTTATTCTTTCGGCCACAAACCATCAGTTGAGAAGCTCAACATAGACTTTATGGTATCGGGAAATTTTACTTATCTATTCATATTCGAGGCTACCAGACTTTGAGACAACACCCACTTTACTTGTGCTTATCTTGATGTACTCTGATCAAATAAGGATCCTACAGCATGCAATCATAAAAAACACCCTAAAACACACAGAAGTTTCCTACCTGCTTGGTGGCTGTATATGCTATAGTTAATAGGTTTTTTTCTGTCATCTGAAGGAAGGAGAGGACCTTAAAGTTATTAATAATTTTATAAATTCACTGCACATGTTATCATTTAATTCTGTATCTCGGTTTTCTTTCCTTCCTCTTTAGATCCTAGCTCAGTCATGCACCGAAATCCTGGAATTGCGGCCCTCGAGTGTCTGTGTGGGGGGTGAGTGTTTAGAATGTAAAAATATCATGTAAGAAATTGTGTTTTTTTTCCCCCTAGCTAAAATATATGATTTGAAACTCAATGTTGGAAAGAGAATAGCAGAATTAACTTTTTTGGCATCTTTTTTTGTGTAAGAATTTTTAAATAATTCCTTGAAATATTTCTATTTTAAATTCAAATTTTTAAGATTGGAGTGTTATTTTAAATAATGAGCATATTGTGGGACAGGCTTTTAGAATCTTCTGTATATTTAGTTCACATCTGAGACCTTTTCCTATGGCAAATAAAATATGAAGTCTTTTATCTGATTATACAGACAGCCTGGTATCTGTAGACTTTGAGCTCTGCACTCTGATGACCTGGCCCAGGTACGGTCTCTGCCAGCTCAGGGCACACGAGGAAGTGAGTAGTTATGGGTGGATGGCAGGAAGGAAGCAGGTGGCTTCATCAGCTAGAGCTAAGAACAGACAAAGGTTTTCACACCTCCTAGCCGTCCTCACCCAGAGAGGGTCTGATTCTCTCTGGCCTATTTTATGTCATCTTCCAGTCTGACCTGGAGTTCATTTTAACCTGACTTGACTTTAAAAGGAAAAAATATTGAGCCTGGTGGGGGAGGAAACAGCCTGTATGATTTACCTGAGATCTCCCCAACCTGTGTGTGGTCTTACACCCTGCATCTTCCAGACCTCCCAGGGAATGATTATTGAGATGTTTAAGAGAAACAGCACATCTGAACATTCCAGGACAGGATTATCTTTGCTAAAAGCATAGATTAATACATTTCTAGAGATGACAAAGAAAAATAAGTGGAAAAATATTATCATGCTAGCTGTTACTTATTAAAGTCCTATTTTGTGCTGAGTACAAACTGGATCCTTTGTAATTTTACCTAAATCCTCTTAAAAACATTATCTTTATAGTTTTTATTTTTATTTTATTATAGTTTTATAGTTTTATAAATTCCTGATTTTCAGACGGGGCAGCTGAGGCAGAGACAGATTCAGTCCTTGCTGTTGGTAATTGTCCTGTTCCATCCTTTCTGCCTGACTCGAGTGCCCACGCTCTTTTGTGGAATCACGTTTTAAGTTTTACCCGCACGTTACTTCAATTTATCAGTAAAATTCCTCCAGTAGCACACTGGATGAAGAATGGCCTGGCAGTGTTTTATTCTGCCATTTAATGACTATCTGTGCCTTGGACGGTGTGAGATAGCAGGAGGGGGAGAGGATGGATCGTCCTAGTGAGAATGGAGACCAGGCCTGAAGGGTCCCTGAGCGGACAAAGGCGGTTGGTTCTCACAAGGGACTTTAACCTTGCTCGATTTGCAAACATAATCGAAACTTCACTCCGTCTATTTCTTATCAATGCCTATGTTAAGAAAAACAGAACTGAAGCCCAATCCATCAAAAACAACCAACAAACTTGCGTAACTCGGGACTCTCCAACGGGATAGATGAAACCGGGCAACTGCATGACGGTGACCCACGAAATACTTTCTTCGCTTTCCTTCCGAGTTCAATCTTTTAAAAGCCCCCCCCCCCATTGCATTTCCTCAGTGGAGCTCTCCTGAACCACTTCTGATTTGGATCTTTCCAATCCAGAAATCGTTGTTTGCTCACGTAACTCTTCAGAAAAAAAAATTTATCGTGCCTCAGTTTACCCTTTTAACAAGAGTTAATCACTATTAAAATAATAGTGTTTCAGCTAAGTAGCAAACATGTACTGCCTATCAAGATACTTGACCAGTTACCTTTCCTGCTGGCATATTCTTTCCCTCGCTAACGTTTTTTAGTGCCTGCATCTACTATAGAGATGGTACAATAAGTTAACTTCCTTTAGTAACTGTCCGTAGATTATCAATATCCAAAATACATGATCTCTGCTGGCTTGTACATTTGTATGCAATAGAAAATGAAACCAGGATTAGTTAGGTGAAGAAGCTGTTTAAGAACTCTGTAAGAGAGAGACATAAAGAAAACACGACACATTGCCTTTTTTAAGAACCAAAGAACATGAATAATTAATTTGCTTTCTTTACAACCCCAGACATTATGATATTTTCCTAAGGATAGAATTTGGGGAAGTTTGTATGATATCTGCTGGGAATGACTGTTTTGCTTCAGTTCTAATACCCTGGTCACTCCTGGAAAGTCAGAAAGCATAGGGATGCTTTATTTTATTTTCTAAAAAATAAAATGGTATCTTCAATACACTTAACCTATAGGGTCTGAGAAAGTAAGCACGGTTGGAAATATGGAGCTATGTCTTTGCTGCTAGTTGACTGAATAGTGTGAAAAAATTTATTCTGTGCCTCTGGATACTTTCAGGTCTTTGTTTCACCAAAAAACAAAAAAAATGATTAAAATTTTTTCTTTTCCTTGTAGAGGAATTTCAAATTGTTTTGAACGGAAGAGGATTCACGCTTGGGAGTCGTAATGGCAGTGCCCTGTGTACTTACACTGTGAATGGGACGTATACAAAGAGTAGGTCCCCAACAATGTCAGTGTGACTTTAGTACCCATGAACCATGTCCGCAGCAAGGATTTTATTCTTTTGTCCAGCTGAAACCAACTATGCTGTATTTTTAATCAAAGAAGAAAGAAACAAAGTATCCATGATAATACAAACAGTAATCATTTAATAATGGCAACAGTTTCTTATAACTTAATTAATGCTGGGTCCTGTCCTAAGTAGCCTCATTATATACAAGTGATGGTTTGTGGCTGAAAGAATAAAACAATTTGCTTGTGTTGACACAGCCAGTGTTGGACAGAGCTGATATTTAAACCTAGCTGTCCTGACCGTACTCTGTATGGACTGCAACCTCTGCCTGATTTAGTGGCCTCTTGCCATAGACTTCTTTCTTTCCATTTTGGTCTTGAAATCTAATGATCTTAGACTTCTTGTTTCCTTGTTTTTTTGTCACTTGTCTTCTTTACCTAGTTTCCTGTTAATCTGTCAGTTTCTTGAAGGCAAGTTTTTTTTTTTTTGTTTTGTTTTTTTGCCTTACAGATTTTTGTACCCTAACCACCACCTAGCATGGTGTTTGTTGATAATTGTCATGTTTATGGAACCGGGTTCTAATTTTCCCTAGCCTAAACTTTTAAGAAGTTTTTATGATGAAATGAGTTTGTTTTTATTTCCATTCTGAAAAAAAAACCCTCCTCCTCATAAATGGATGTCAGTATTCTGAGCATTTTGGATCTCTATTTAAACATTTTTCCTTCTTAATGATTATACTGCCCTCCAAGAATTTATATTATACATCAGACTGTATAGTACAGTTATTTTTTGAGAGATTCATCTTCAGTTTTGCTTTTTATCTGGTGCTGATCAATGGTGCAGCCAGCACAGGTTTGGTCACATACGCAAAGTGACGGGGCTCTCAGCATGGTAAATGTCATAATTTATCTCTTTCCTTTTAAGATTACCATTTTGCTAAGGCAAAGCAATAGTATTTGTTACAAACTCTCCCTGTAGTCAGTTCCAGAATTGAGGAGGACAAAGCAAAGTAATTTTACTTTTACTCTGTAGTCATTTGTCCCTAAGCATTAGCTTTACCTTACTCCCTTGGATTATATATTTGAGTTGATTATCATGTAGACATATTTTATGCCTAGTTACATAAGATTAAGTTTATTAAAGTAAATCCTCAAACAAGTAAAGTCAGAATTGTGTTTTCATCCTTTACCTTCTAAGATGATCCATGCAATTATGTAACTTTTCTGAATATTTCTAGTGTAGCTCATTTTTCTCATGTTATGAAAATTACAAGGTTAATTTAGGCACCTGGCTTTATACAATGTATTTATTTATTGTAGACACAGCTCTTTTATTAAACTCATGACATAAGTTTGTTTTCCTTTGGACATTCATCTTTCTGTCTTCATCTTGTCTAAGTTCTGCTTTTAAAAAATATCTATTCTTTAAAAACCTGAGACATTGGAAAACTTTAGGAGAAAAAGATATTTTTATAGTATCTGCAACAATACTTGAACTGAGTCTAAAACATCCTAATTTGTGACTTACCCACACTAATGTCAATGGAGTGTATAATCTCTTTCCATTTTTCATTCCTTTTTCTTTCTTGCTTTAGATTTTTTTTATGTTAATACACCTAATACTCTACACTTGAACTCTGATGGTGGAATAGTTTTCATGTAAACTATGTGAGATACATAAAACCCTTTATTAATTCAATGGCATTTTATTTTCTAGCTGTAAAGCCAGTGAGTGTACAGCTGAATTCTATGCTTTGTCCTGCACCTATCCTGAATACAGCTGGAGAGTAAGTACTCTGATTAAAACAATTTAAACACATTTTTAAAGGCAACTGATTAGAAAATGGTGACTAATAACATGTTGGTTTTACTGTACCCTCTTTTCATGCACAGGGTCAATAAATAGTGAGCCCTGGGCAAGGCCACTGTAGTTAGCACTTTTCTTGTACCCTTAGTAGGATAAAAATGCTGAAGTGGTTTTTTATCTTCTTTCCCAAATAGTGATTAGTAGTCTTTATAAATGTTTATTTGGATGGGTTTGAAACCTGCTGGTGGGCCCTATAGATAATCAGAGCAGTGACCATTATTTTGAGCTTAGGGTATTGAATTAACACACACACACACAAACACACACACACACAGGTACAACACACAAGAGTTCCAAAGGGAGATTTTAAGTAATTACTATAGCATTTAATAAATATTAAGATTAAATAACATGAGGAACATGACTCAATCTGGTACACTTTGGACTATAAAATATTTGTACATTTACATTAATTTGTGTTCCATTTTTGTTAAAGTCTATAATCTCATGTTCTTTCATGCGGCAAAAAAAAAAACACATTATGATATCTGTTTGAAAGGAAGGAATATTTAGTTGGGAAGAAGGGCCTTTATTAGCATTATCTATATGCAGATAATTTTACTAGTAATTTAGTGTTTCCATTTGTGATCTTTTTCTCTTCTCTCTGTTAGGAAGCAAATGCTTGCCAACAGTTTGGATACTCCGTAGCCCAGCCGCAGTGGATGTTTAGGATAATGAATAGGATATCATTTTCTAGGATCACTTTATATTATACTGAGAGCAGGGAAAACTCCACCATACAAGGCCACAACCCGAAGTCTAGCATTCAGAGAGTGAAGATTATATTTTCCTCCATTGAAAACTATAATAACAACATTTCAGTATTTTTAAGTTGACTTGAGCAACCTAATTTTTGCGGATCCTTAAATAGTCACGATATATCTATTGTGCATTTCTGGTTATGCAAGTAGATTGGAGCAGTATCAGCTCTCTATTTTAAATAGATTGAAAGGGGCTGCTTAATATAACTTGCAAGACTAAGACCATTATTCGTTTTCTGCGTCATGTAACGATCTGGTGGTGTTGACGATATGCCGATGGCTAAATTAGACTGGACCTAGAATTTGAGGCAGGTCTGTTTTACATGGTGCCATCTGAGCCCCAAGCGCGCAGTAGGACTCCATGACTTTCTAAGTCATCACGGCTGCACCGGTCATGATGAACCCATAGGCTTGAAGTTCAGTCCTGTTTAACTGAATCTTTAATCCCATATTAGTCCTCCTGATGGTTACCCCTGATATGCTCCCCAGACCATCGTTTAGACCATCCTTTTTGCTGTTCAGGTTAAAAACCTTTGAGTCATTACTGACTTCTTTCTCTCTCTCACACCCAGTCCATTAGCAGATGTCAGCTCTGGTGTCCAAATACGTCCAGAATCCAACCCCTGCTCACTGCCTCTGCCACTACCATGCTAGACCAGGCTACCATCATCTCTTACTTGGATCGTTAACCTCTCAACGGGTCTTTCTGTTTCTGTCTTTGGCAAGAGTGATCCTGTCATCACTTCATTTAAAATTCCCCATGATGAGTTCCTCATACCACTCCGAGTGAAAGTCTAATCATTGTAATGTTCTGCGAGGTTCTGTAAGAGCTGGCCCCTTGTTACCTCTTGGACTCCATCTGCTCTCTGCACCTTCTGGGCTTGGCGATGGTCACACTGCCTCTTTGCGCTCATTCCCACGCCAGCGCTTTTATACTTGCTGTTCCCTCTGCTTAAAATGCCGTTCCCTTCACCATTCACTTCCTCAGCTTCTTCAAGTCCAGTCCTAAATGTCACCTTCTCAGTGAGCAGTCCCCCTATTTAACAATGCAATCCACTCCCTCCTTAGGTCTGTAACTCCCTGTTCTTTTTCCTTGTTTTTTTTTTTTTTTTCCTCAAAAGCATTTATTTTGTTATTTTGTGTCTCCTTCCAGCTAGGATCAATTTTGTCCTGTTTCTTGTTGTATCCCTAGCACTTAACACAGTGCCTGACACATAGTAGACTCACTAAATGTCTATTGGATGAAAAAAAAATGAATGAGTTTTTCTCAAATATTTTGGTTTACTAGTTAATATAAAGAGCTAAAAGAGGTCATTTGATTGCTAAGGTCAGGGGCCTATATTAGGTTAGGAGAAAAAGGGTTGGAATTTTATTTTGGGGAGACATACCACTTAAAATAGCAGAAAATCATCTTGGCTTTTTAATAATAGTGACTAGTTAAGGAAAACAGCATAACTTCTTCTCCAAAGTGGTTATAAAATGGAACATGCCTGTTCTGTACCAGGCACTAGTTTGTTTGTTTGTTTGTTTTACTCTAGAATTTGCCTTTGGGACACAGTCTCCTTTTGAATAGAATACCATAGAGGATGCTGATACTCTTCAATTATTTGTAGCTAGGCTAAATATTCAGGAGATAGGATTTTTTAAAAATCACACGTAGCATCGTAAACAGCAGACATGAGAAATCATCATTCGTTTGGTTTTTGACGTTAATATTTCGCCTACAAGCGAACCGGAGAATGTTTTGGGACAAAGATCTGTCTAAAAGAATTACTTTTGCCTGCCTTTGTTTTGTATGCGGTACAGGATACCACTGAGGCACAGCTTTAGAAGATTTTATCTGTTGATGTGCATTAGGTATTTGGGGACATCATTATTTGCTCTGCTTAGTATGTTGCAAGTAATTTGGACCTTTCCTCTGCCTTGAATTTTCTTCAGATACTTTTGTAGGTGACGGGCTCTCTTATGAGATTGGATTAAAAATCGACACAGTTGAAACAGTTTAGCCTTGTAAGGTGACTGATGCTTGCTACGTTTGCCTAATTAGCTTTTGGCTAAGGATGCAAACCCATTAAGTAGCTAGTTAGTCTATGTTTCAAATAAACACATCTGGCCCAACAACGGATGAAGGTTTTTTTTCCTGTGTGAGGGTGACAGATGTGGTGATGGTCCCCCCTGTTCCCTCACTTAAATAATTAACAACATGCTGGTGAAGTCACCCTAGACAGACAGCCTCGGAGCCAGATGCATCGTCTCAGAGCTGGCTGCCGGGGCAGTGCCTCATCTCATTAGCCTGCTCCGTCCTCATCTGTATGTCATTTGACGAATTGCTTTTTTGTTCCAGCATTATTCTTTCTAAAACTTAGGGCTCGTGGATTTTGGTTCAAAAAAGGATTAACACGACGATGTTTACTTGGAGATTGGGACTAGGAATTGTAGCAGAGTAGCTGGGACATTGATCTGCATTTGGAAATTGATATTCTAGAGTAGACAAAAGTTAAAAGTATCTTGGCCAACCCCATCCAAGTATATCATTGCTGAGCATTGTTAGAATGGGTCTTTGAAAAAAGTTTTGGAGAGAAGTCTGTATTTATTACATTTATTTATTTGCTATAGAGGTTAGGACGAGCAAATTCTTAGTATTTAAACAGAAAGCATGTAAGGGTGGGAGGAGTGAGGTGGTTCTTTTCTATTTCTTTCATTAGACACAATTTTCTTTTAAAATGCCATATGATTAAACACATTCTTTTACCAAGAAAAATCTGCAGATGATTTAGTTGTTTTTTTTTTCTAACAGCGTTTGGTTCGTTTGTACCAAAATGTCCTCTTTAACTTGCAATTAGGATGAACTCTCTGAAGTTCTTTGAATGTCCCCCATTAAAGGGCAAGAGCTCCAGGGTTTAACGTGTAGGTACCACGAGTTCTCCTCCGACCCTTGTTTCGTGAGCCGTCAACAATAGCACAGCTGCTCTGCGGTAGCTGAGATCTCAAACCTGCGATTTGGCAGGAAGAACAGAACAAATTGAGTAAATACACACAAACACATTGAGAAGAAAGAAAAACAGAACAGAATGAACCAGACAGAGCCTCATCCTACAGTTTGTTTGATGGGGATGATTTAAGGAGGCATATGGTATAGTTACATGTGCTTTCAGAAACATTGGCCAGAATCTTCTGGCAAATATGAAATAAGTATCTAAATCAGATGAAACTGATAGTATTAGTTCTCTTAAAAGGCAGTGTGGGAAGACACTTGACAGAGTGTTTTGAGTAAGAAGTGATGGGACATCAGCGTGTGTGGGAAATTTCAGGCAAAACCGAAGGATCCTCTAAGCGAACAGTGAGGCAGACTTGATGTTAGAACCCGACTTGGGAGTAGAGTCTTTTAATTGTCCTTGACAATTGTGATTTTTTGCAGTGTTAAGCTTCATCTAGTTTGCCCAGAATCAAATCGATGAATCCCAGCTCTCTTTCTTGGTTGGAAATTCTACCTTTACTACGGTGTCTCCTCTTTCCAAAGACACACCTGTGTCTGAATGTGCATGCATGTGTATCTGCACCATCTCTAAATCCCTCATGTTCGTAGCTTCTGATGCAACCACGGCTGTATTCTTCCTTCTTCTTGTGAGGAATGAGACTTGATTTCTTTTTTTAAATCATGGATGCTAAGACGCTAGTTATGTCTTTATTTTGGATATGAACACTGGAGTCTTGGCGAGATGGGTTCAGGCTGAGGACCAGCTCCGCTTCTCTGCCTCTTTACCCCCTCCCCCTGCAAATGATGAATGGAACATTGATCTTTTCTTTCACACGGTGTATTGCTTTCTGATTTTATATACAAATGTGATAAGTCCACCTCATCTGCGTGGCGTGTCCATCCTTAGTCTTACGTGCCGTTCTGGACGACGTCTTTTGAGGGGAACAATTCTTAATTTGAGCACGGGGAGGGGTGGCCAACAGGATGTTGCTAAGTATGCAGATGCTAAATGGGATGCAATTTAAAATCCTGAAAAAGGATACGATTCAGGGGTGACACATTAGCTCTTTTCAAACATTGGAAAATCTGTCATGTGAAAGACAGATTTTGACTTACTCTTTATCGCTACAAATAAAGGAGGAGGAAACAGGTAGCCGTCAAAGGGCAGCACAATTAAGGTCAATATAAGGAAGATCTTTCTAAATATTAGAATTATTTCAGTTAGTGTTTTGAAAACTAAAAATGTTTAAATAGGGGCAGCTATATGATGATGTAGAGAATATTTCTTAAATGTGTACTTAAATGCTTTTACATATCTGCTTATAAATTTTATATTAAAGTTTTTATTATATTACATACTAAATTAGTTATTATGTAAGACACTTGACACTTTTAGATGAAGGGCACTAAAGATTGGGTGGTTATTTCCAAGTGTCTTTTTAGTATTTTATGAAAATACACAAAGCAATTAACGGGATTATTTTCAGTGTAATACTGAAAACAGTTATAATACAATTTTAGCTGTGATATCCAATACATCCCTGAAGAGAGCTGCCTTTCTTCTGAAATCTAGCAGTCTTCCTGAGTACAGTTTTTTTCGTTACATACACATATTGAGATATTTTTAAAAGAAATCATTTGATTCAAGAATCTTTTAACCACTTTGAAGAAAGCATCCTTCGAAAAATACATTAATTTACATATATACTCCCAACTAAAAGTGGAATCTTAAACTAGTCACAACTATGAAATCTTATTTTTCAACTTAAAATCTATATTATGCAAAAAGGAAACTTTTTAACAGCTCTGCAGAACATTAAATAGTAGCACTTTGATTTCAAAATATCTTAAGTCACCATAATTTTAATAACTTTTTGAGTAGTTGCCAGTTTAATTTTCAGTGTGTGCAAATTGGAGGTAAATTATTTATTACTTCCAGCAAATGTCTTTCACAGTTTTATTTAATTTTTCATCTTCTTTAATAGATCATAAAATGGCAATCTTTTATTGGAGACGCATAAAGTCAGAAGCAAATGAATACTTTGCAAATAGGTTACTGTGGTTGAAATGTCAACCGTATTTCATGGAGTATGAAGAGTTTCTCAGATCAGAATATCTTTGACATACGGCACTGAGCCATTCTCCTGTGTTGAAGTAGTCACATGTCTTTAGACATTAAATAAAAATATTGTGATTCCTAGGACTTATCGAATTTTATTTAATCAATTGTATATCACATTATGATTTAATAATTTCTCATATGGAATGAATTTAGCACACTTGAATTTAGTTTTATGAATACTAGTTGGCATGAAAATTCACTTCAGTCTTTTAGTTATGGCAAGTTGCTAAGGTTTGTTCTATTCCTGTACTTCTAAAAAAATGCTAAGAATGGTGCACAAGGTGGGCTAAGATACTTGTAAGAAATCTTAAACAATGTGGCACCGATTTATAGGTAACTATGTTGAAAGAGTTGTCAGTTCTCAGCCTTCTCTGTCTTTATCTCCCTGTGTCTTCCACACTGTGGGCCACTCCTGTCTCGGGAGAAGGTCTCCCCTTGACTTTTTTATGACTTCATATTGTCATCCTGGCTGCTGCTTCTGTTCAGACGTCCCTTCAGGCTCCTCTGCTTACAGCCCCTTTGCTTTTTATGGTGGTTGCATTACCTGACCCATAATCTCATCTTTTCTCGGCTTCCCTTTTCTTGCTGAGGAGCTCCAAATCTCCAGGCTGGGGCTTTTCCATAGGTCTAAATCCACTGCCCAAATGTCCACTATCCAGATGTCTACTAAGTTACTTGAGGTTCCCACAGGCACCTAAAATTCGGAGGTTTCAAATTAAAGTCTCACGTCCTTCTGTTCCAACCTGCTCCTTCTGTGGTGTTCCTTATGCAAGACAACCCACCTGCTTGCGTAAGACAGAAACTTTGACTCATTTTCCTTCCTTTTTCCTCACCATCTATATCCGATAAACCTCCATACCCTTTTCATGCTAACTCCTAGTATCTCTCAGTTTTCATTTTCTCAGTATCCTCATGGCCACTATTTTAGTTCGATTCTGCTTTGGTGGTTCTTATTTGAAGTACACTGTGACATTCCTAACTGGTCTTTCTACTCTAGAAATTGATTCTCCAGAGTGATGTTTGTCAAACACAATTCTAACCATATTTCTACCAAGCTTAATAGCTCTTAGAACAAATTCCAAATGTCTATCGGTGACATCCTGCATACCTCCTTCTGACTCACCTTTTCAGTACAAAGCTGTTTTTTTTTTTTTCTTACTCTGACACTGGCTGTTGCTGGTATATTGAATGGCTTGTAGTTCTTGCCTGTTCTGTGCCTCCCTTGCCTTCCAGCCTGTTAGAATACTGCATCTGCTTGAATCTCTTTCTAATCTCTTTCCTAATTCCTAGTCATTCTTTAGGATCATCTTATAGGTGACTTCCTGTAGAAAAACTTTGCCATTACTCCCAGAGCAAGACTGAGTTGGTTGTATCTCCCACATGGTCCTCTAGCATCCTGTGCTTGTAACTATTGTACTTAATATCTATCCCATGCTGTAAGCAATTGTTTCTGTGGCTTCACTGCCGTTACATTGTAATCTGTTTGTTATTTCAGCCCTATTCCCAAGCTCAGCACAAAGGCCAAGCTATTTTTATAATAGTGATTATTGCTATTGTAGGCAATGAATAAATATTTGTTTAACTAGTAATACAGTGAGTACTGATCGATTGAATGAATTTGCTGGCAAACATTCATATACCAATTTCGAGTGTAGTTTTAAGCTTGAGGTTTAAGCCCAGAGCTCAACATAGCTAGAATGTTGGTTTTAATCAAGATAATGTTTTATAACAGGAAGGAAGTAGTACTAAAATCTTTCTTTACACGAAACTGCATGACACTGTGTAGTAGCTATTTTTTTTTTTTTTAACAATTTAGCTCTCTGCATTTTTGTATGGCAGTAAATAGAAATTTCTTAAATCAATTTGCATAATCATTTCATTGCTACTGGATGTTCTTCTACATTATCTGTGTTGTTTTCTGGCTTGGTTTCTAAAAAATTACCCTGATATTTTAAATAATTCATTATACAAATAGGTATTACAGTAAGTTATAGAGTACCTGTTATGTTCCAGGCATTGTGTTAGATGGTTTATATATATTATTTATGTATGTAAATATATATATAATATATATAATATATATTTATCAAGCTCGTCTCTTTAAAAAATTCCGCAATAGTGTACAATTAACCCCATTTTGCAGGGTGAGGACAATTAAGAGTGATGAGGATTCAAAACTCAAGACTCCAGATTCAACATGTGGGCTGAATCCATCCCTTTTAAAATTTTTATCTGATGTTTGGGACAAATAAACATGATACTAGGCTGAGATTTGGGGATAATGCAGTTATTCTGGTTGGCGACAAGATCTCATGAGCATGCATTCTGCTATAGGAAGGGGTGAACTTTGTTTTCAAATGATATCTTCTGTTCTCACTGCATTTTGTCACACACTGAAAGTTTTGAATATTTCCTTCATTAATTAGAGAACTAGTTCGTTTCTGGTGAATTTAAAGTGCCAGACCGTAAACAACTTCAGTCAATATCTATTGATCTTTTAACATGGAATCAGTAAGATCACCTGCAAGAATCATATTAATCATGAGCCAAAATAATTTTTCCAAAAAGAATCTTCCCAAAAAGAATCATGCCTACCCTTTTATGTAATTCCTGATACATACTTTAAAGTAGAGGAATTAGGAGCTAGGAAAGATTGTTTTTTGATTCAATTATGCTTAGTCATTAACAAAAACCCAAAAACACAAGGCACTCAGTTCTGCAGAATAAGCAATTAGGTTCCAGCTTGCTTTCCTAAATAGGCCACTTGGCCTGCAGTGTTGGAATCGTTCAGAAGTTCAGTTAATTTGAACACCCAATGTCTCGTTCTTTTCTGGACTTAGTTAAACTATCTTCTTTAACAACGTGTTTTGAAGTGAATATTTTACAGGAAACATTTTAAATAGAAGTGTTTTCTGAATGTTGCATCCAACCTGTCTTATTGGACTATAGGTCATAAGACCCCCCATTCCAGAGGGTCCTGCCCCACACCCAGAAGGAAAGAATACAGCTCAGAGAAGCCAAGAGGAATCTGGACAGGTGGGCCTTCTGGGCTTTCACCACTCAGTCTATTATCTTTAGGTCAGACCCTTTTTGTCCAATCCTATTTTTACACAGCTCTGTATGCTTTGTTGAACCTAAGTGTAAAAATGGACAATTTCCCCTGTGTCTTTGAGTCTTCATTCTGAAGGCTCCTGTATACACATTTAATGAATATCGTATGCCTTTTCTCTTAAAAAAAAAAAAAAGTATTTTTGAATTTTGGATGAGCATTTAGCTTGAACTTTGCTAGTAGTATCTTTCCTGGTGGCTTTATTCCATTATGAACCCAAACTGAATATCACATTGAGAAAAGAAACACATTAAGGGCTTTGATTTCATCGTTTCCATGGAAAGAGTTCAACGTTAGTTAGAATCTGAGCTTTCCCACTTTGGGCAAGGTAGTTAGCATTTCTGGGTCTCCTGTAACCCCATCTGTAAAACTGTTAAACTATTACTTCAAGGGCTATTGTGAAGGATTAAATGAGATAATGCCCATAAAATGCCCAGGATGGCAAATTGGCGAATAGTAAGGTCTAAATAATAATTCTCATCTTGCATCATGATTGAAAATTTTGAGATTGCTTCTGTTGCAGCCTGTCCATAACTAATAGCATTTGACTCTACATTAAAGGCATAGAGAAGAAATCTTTTCTCTATAGCAAAATTCTAGCAATTCAGAGTTACTAGGCCAAGTTTCTGGCTATTAATTCTTAGAATTTAGAATATTTTGTGAGCGTTTGATGCTTTAGAAGGCACAGTATTGTATAGAAACCATAATAACAAAATGTCACCAACTAGTCTTTGCTTTAATGAGTGGAGAGCTTTGATTTGTTGGCATGCCAATTATCATATGATAATATACTTCGTAAACTATTTTGGAAAAATGCTGTTTCTTGGCATATTTGAAACCTCCTTGTCATTATTTTCTCTTTGATATCTTGTTATAGCTGTTAAAAAAAATAAAAAGTATTTCCATCTTCAGGCTAACTGATCCCAAATAATGAATTTGAATTAATGAAATTTCTATTATCTGTTTTATAATTTGAAATCATATGTTCAAAATGAGAGCTGTATTTTAACCATAATAATTCTTAGACAGGGACGGAAATGACCCTCTCTTTCTTCTGCCTTTGTTGGGCTACCTTTAATATTATGGAACCATCTGCAACAAACGCCTGCAAATAAATCTTTCTTTCTTTACTTTGTCCCATTCTTTTATTTTCGTTTTTTCTATATTTTACCCTCGAATAGTTTATTACTTCCCATTTTATATTTTTAAACAATGAACTTGTGATGATAGTAATATGCTAAATGGGATCTATGGCTTTTCCCTCTTTTTAGGGTTTTGTGAATTTGAAACAATCTCAGCATTTCTCTGGATTAAGAAATTTCTTAATGTCCCTGTTTACACTAACGCTTTTTTTTTTTTTTTTTTGAGACAGTCTCATTCTGTTGCCCGGGCTAAAGTGAGTGTCGTGACATCAGCCTAGCTCACAGCAACCTCACACTCCTGGGCTCAAGCGATCCTACTGCTTCAGCCTCCCAAGTGGCAGGGACTACAGGCATGCGCCACCATGCCCAGCTAATTTTTTACATATGTTTTTAGTTGGCCAATTAATTTCTTTCTATTTACAGTAGAGATATGGGGGTCTTGCTCTTGCTCAGGCTGGTTTCGAACTCCTGACCTTGAGCAATCTGCCTGCCTTGGCCTCCCAGATTGCTAGGATTATAGGCGTGAGCCACTGTGCCCGGCCTTATAGTAACGCTTTTAAAAGGAACAATTAGATCTCTTAAGTTTGCCTCTGGCTTAACAAATAAGGGCTAGAACTAAGAAAGAAAAAATCTGGGATAATTTGCTGAAAGCTGTGACCCTAAGTGTTTATATTTTTTCCCCACTGGCTTTGCATCATGTAAGAAAATAAACACTTCCTATAATCCTCTAGTTTTTAATTTATTTGTGATTGTTTCTTCTTTCTTTCCCCAGAACTCTTGATGTTTCAGTGAGCTTTAATGGAGGAAAATCTGTCATCTCAAGCTCACTAATTGTGACAGCCACAGAATGTGTAAGTAAAAAGTTTGCATAGAGTTACTTTTTAAAAATAATTCCATTCAGAAATACTCTCTATGTTGTGTGATCTTCCATGTTGTTGCATATTTCAAGAAAAAAGATAGACAGTAACATAGACTGTTACAGGGAAACATTTCTATAGCATTTTTTATTTAAGGTTGTTTGATTTTCTATTGAGCCCATTTTACGGGAAGTTTAAGATAGTATACATTTGATTTTGATATTGATGAAATTCAAAATCATATTTAAAATCAAAATATAAAGTAAGACAATGAATTCCAGATAAAGCATTGTTTCTTAAAATATTAAATATGGAAATATAGTGTTTTTCTGTTATTAAGGTTAGGTTTTAGTACCTAAGGTATTTATCATGTTTTGATATCATTACTGCATCTTATTTGTGTGACTTCATTATTTTGTTCATTTTAAACACGGAAGCCTTCTGAGTAAGAAATTTGGTTTTGATGGTTTGATAGATGATATCTTAGTTTAAACCTACATTGGAAGTATACTTTTAAATCGCATAAAATGCGATACTTTGAAATGTAAACTCCATTTATTAGACAGTTTTTTTCCTTGTATTTCATTTTGTGGGTTTATAAAAAGTTTTGATATTAGATTGTTGAACATGAAACTAGGGACTAAAAGGAGGCTGACTACATGGCTATTATTTTTAAGAGTGTAAGTCTTTATCAACACCTTCTATTTTGAAAATAGCTAGGTTTTCTGTTTACGAGTTTGCGTTTTTTGTGTGGTGTTTTTTTTTTCATCTAATGTGTGTTGCAATTCGTAGTTTTTGTGGATGTTGCAGATTTTACGTGTTGCGGTCTCTCCGGATGTGGTTGAGGTGACAGATATTTGTGGTTTGCAGTGTGTCAGTGTTGAGCTCGCTGACATGGCATGCTTTTTCCATCCTTCTTTCTATTCTGCACCTCCAGCTGTCTTTTTCCCCTCTCTTCCCTCAGCCAGGAAAACAGGTCCTTGTCCCTATCCTATAAACCAAGCCACGAGTTCCATGAGCAGGGTGCTGAGGTTAAGTGACTCATCTGGAATTTATAGCTTTGTGTGCTTTGAGGAAGTCTTCCTAGGGATCACGTGGAGCCTGAGCTCCGAAAGGTTAATGTTCTTGCTCAGTGTCACAGGCTAGTAAATGCCAGAACTGAGGACTGAACCCAAGTCTGTCTTCCCTTCCTGCACTGAAGACTTGAACAGTCCACCATTTTTAACCAGATCCTAAATTGACTTGTATAAGAGAGGGGTTGGCAACTGTTTCCTGTAGACGGCCAGACAGTAAATATCTACTTCAGGCTTTGGGGCCCAGATAGCCTCAGTCACAACCACTCAACTCTGCTGTTATCATGCAAAAGCAGCTATAGACATTATGGAAAAATATGGCCCTGTTCAATAAAACTGTGTCCAGGGAAATTGGAATTTCATATAACATGTTCTTTTGATTTTTTTTTTGATATATAACACAACCACATTTATTTAAGAATATATTCCAGGTTTAGATTTTTGAATGTAACAAGATAAGTCAACTTGAGTGGTAATATATTTTGGGAAATCAGCTCACTACAAATTGTGACTGTAAACATTGTACTATAAATGCTTTGTA
>CAUYRT010050502.1:0-12122 GCA_963574885.1 Lepilemur ruficaudatus
TTTAATAATAGGGAATCTATCATAATACATAACATCAATGGGTCACTTTTTCTTAAGTGACCACTAAGTGCCATCAATGCCAACAAAATCATTTGGTAATATGCTGCCCATTTCCTATTAGAAAGATAAAAAAAGAAGAAAAGAAGGAAAGAGGCCAGGCACAGTAACTCATGCCTGTAATCCCAGTGACTTGGGAGGCTGAGATGGGAAGATCACTTAAGGCCAGGAGTTTCAGACTAGTCTGGCTATATAGCAAGACCCTGTATCTAAAAAAAAAAAACCATTAGCTTGGCATGGTGGCACATGCCTGTAATCTCAGCTACTCAGAAGGCTGAGGCAGGAGGATCCCTTGAGCCCAGAAGTTGGTGGCTGCAGTGAGCTATGATTGCACCACTGTACTCCAGCCTGGGCAACAGAGTGAGAACCCCATCTCCAAAAAAATAAACACATAGAAAGGAGGGAAGAAAGAAAGAAAGGGAAGGATAGACTAGTAGGACAGACAAATCATCAATTTAATAAAGACTGTCCACCTTATACTACCAGTTAATATTTTGCTGCAAACACTAGAAGAACCTAGGTAAGAATGCCTGCTATCATCGTAACTACTTACCATCCTGCTATAGATTCTAATTAATCAATAAGACATGAGACAAAATATATATTTTATATAATATAGCACATACTGTGTATAGATATGTGTACATGCCTAAAACAGATGTTTTATATTAAATATATGAGATTAAACAAATTACAGTAATTTACACTGTGAAGAGACGTTTCTATAGACTTTGAAACTTAAAAACATTATTCAACAGTTGTTGATAGAAGTATTCAATGATCAATAGCTTTTGTGTATATCAGCAATAAACAGAGCTTATAAAGGAAATAGAAAAAAATCATTCACTGAAAAATCCTAAAAATAATCTTAACAATAAATGTGTGACATTTATGAGAAGAAAATTCAAAACTTCCCTGACAGACATAAAAGAAGGATTGGATGGGTAGACTGATACAGCATGTTCATGCATGAGAAGACCGAGTACTATAAAAATACCAGTTCTTCTGAAACTAATTTTTACCTCTATCGGAATCAAAACCAAAATGTCAGTGGGATGCAGGGAATGGAGTCCTGAAAAAATAACTCAGAAATATATCTGGGAAAATAAAACATACAAACAGCTGGGTAAGTTTGAAAGAAGACTAATAAGAAGAATCTTGCTCTGCCAAATGTAAAAACAACTACAACAGTATGATCCTGGCACAATAATCACTCTGTGGACCAATGGAAAGAACGTGGGGAGCCACGAACAGCCCTGGCATACACTGGAAGTTAGTGAATGATTTTCTAAAAGTCACAAATAAATGAGGGGCATGGACTAGTCAAAAACTTGTATTGAGAGAACTGGCTATTTTTAAAAACTCAAGTTCGAGCTGCAGTTCAACTGTGCACCAACATAAAATCCAGATGTATAAAAAAGTTAAATGTTAAAGACAGAGACAGAGAGGACAGAGAGGGAGAGAGAAGAAAGGGAGCAAGGAAAAAAATGAAGAAAAATAAAACTAAGGAAAAGAGAAAGAAAAAGAATTTAAACTCAAGCTAAGGATGGACTTTCTAAGCATAAAAGCAAGGGAAGAAAATTTTTCCAAAACAGACAAATAAATCTGACCACATAAAAATTTTCACAAAATATTTTCAGCATATTTTAGTTTAAAAAAAAATCAAACAATAAACCATAAAAAAATATTTGACACCAGTCTGATAGACAAAAGTTACAGACCTCATAAATCCAAAGGAAAAATACTAATCCCTCACTTTTAAAAATCCAAAGGACATGAACAGCAACTCACAGAGTGAAAATTCAATTTTCTAAAAACCATAGTTGTTACTTATCAATGAGTATGCAAAACTTCTTAAATTGTATACCACTTCACCCTATCAAATTGGCAAAATCTAATTAATTTGAAAATAAAACAATAATTCTAAACGCTGGCAAATGTGCGTGCCACAAAATGGACATTCTCATACACTGCTGAAAAACAACGTAATGGAAACAAATGTTCCAAACAGCAACTTGGACATACACATAAAGAGCTTTTTGCCCCCATAATTATTCTTTCATAAATTTACTCTAAGAAAATAATCAGAGATATGGACAAAGATTTATGTACAGGAATTTTAGTTATGCATTATTTATAGTGGTGAAAAAGAGGACCCAACCTAAAGAGGAATAGTTAAATTTATTACAGTTTATATTGACTACATAATGGAATAAAAGTAATATTAATACAATAGAGCCACAAAAAATCATGTCTCGTAAGACTACATAATGGATTGCTCAGAATACGTTACACAATGTAGAGCACCGTATAAAGACTAAATATGTACACAAACACAAACACATAAATTGTAAAGAAATACACTAACTAGTAACCAATGGCTATTTTTGAGTAGTTTTATCATGGATGACTTTAATTTCTTCCCAAGGGTTCTCCATATTTTCTAAATTTTCTAAAATAAGTATACATTGCACTTGAAACACTGTCATGAGCTAATAACCATTCAGTGATTACTCTGTACCAAGCCCTATTCAAAGTGTTAATATCTAGTATGTATTATCTCATTTAATTCTCTCAACAAATCTATGCATTATGTAATGACTGTTACCATTATTCCCATTTTACCAATTAAGAAACTGAGGCCCAGCAAGAGTAGGTAACTGACCTAAAGCACTAAGTGGTGAAGTCAGTATTCAAATTTAGGCCCTGTGACCCCCACACTCAACCCTCAGTCTATGTCAATGTTCTTAAACATTCTGGGCTGGGACCCTTTACTGTCTTAAAAATTATTGAGACCCCCCAAAGAGCTTGTGTTTATGTGGGCTATCTTGACTGATATGTCTCGATACTTACTGTATTTGAAATATTTAAAACTGAGAAATGTTAATTTATTTAAAAATAACAATGACAAATCTATTACATGTTAATGTAAATAATACATTATTGATTTTCAATAAAAATCACTCTAATTCCAAAACAAAAAATATTGTAGTGAGAATAGTGTTATTATTTTATCTTTCTGCAAATCTTTTAATGTCTGGCTTAACAGAAGAGAACTGAATACTCCTATCTGTTTCTGCACCAAATTTATTGCAATATTACATGTCATGTAGCCTCTGGAAAACTCCCCTGTAAATTCATGAGAAAATGGGTGTGAAAAGGTCAAATAACATCTTAGTACTATTATGATAATGATATAGATTTTATGAACACCTTGAAAGCATCTCAGGGACCTCCAGATATCCTGGAACCACACTGAGAATCACTGGTCTATGCTGAGTTTTTGAAAAAGAATAATTTGACTACTAGTATTTACTGGGTGTTAAACACTCATCGGTAATCCAGAAAACAGGGTTACTTTAGATTCTCAAAGGGCATCAGCCCAACAGTCCATAGAGGAGGGAGAGGCATTGTGCCTTGCCCTAATTCCTTATACCAGAGCAAAACTGTCTTCTAAGATGCCAGTCACTTCCAATCCACCGACTGAGCTGCAATCAAAATTTGGATCAGATAACATCTGAAACTCTGTTAGCCTTGGGCACATCAGATCAGAAGAGGCAGAGACAGGAAACTAGACATGGGCAGCAGAGAGAACCAGCTCCAAGGAGCAGACGCTGCTGTAGACAATCAGAGGAAATTCATACAAGACACCAGAGCACTGCGTCATGAGTAGGTTGTAGCAAGTCATTAGTTCATTCATTCATTCACCAACACTTATTGACCAACCAGTAGTTGGAGGCAATGTGCTTGATGCTAATGCTACAAAGGGGAAAGGAAAATGCTGGATGAGAGATGGATGGGTGGACATAGGGATGGATGAAGAAATGACCCAATAACTGCCCTCAGGGAAGAAAACAGACACATAAACAAAGAATCACAATGCCTGAGGCCAGTGCTTGAGCTGGGCTGTGCAAACAGGTGTTTAACAGAAGGTGATTTTCAGCAATCACTCATGTACACCATCACTTTTGAAGACTCTGAGAGAAGGCAAGTGGAGGAAGTCAAGGTGAGGCTCTTTCATTTCCAGGGGTAGGAATGCTGGCAGGAGCCGGGCCCATGTGTGGAGCTGTGGGTACTGGCACGATATGCAGGCACACGGACCATAGTGAGGGTCTGGTCCCTAGAACCAAGTGTGGCATTGTGTCTTGGTTACAGGACTAGAGCAAATACAGGACTAGAGCAGATGCCTAGTTACTAGAACTATGGTAGAATAGTGAAGAATAATGAGTAATAAATTCAACCTAGTCTGATGGTGAGTTATCTGAACTCCTGAACCAGGACTCCTAACAGCCTCTCAGCGTGTGTCTGCTCCAGATGCTGTAACAATACGCTTCTGCAGCTTCAGGGATGCCTGTGATTCTTATATTTGGCCATTTTGCATAATCCCATATCCCTTGAAGGCCTAGTTCATTGCACTTAATTCTTTATTTTTGACTGAGTTAATATGAAAGAATTGTCTGCAAGCTCTGAGTTTCTTTCGTCTGCCTGGTCTAGTTTATTCTTAAAACTTTCCACTGTGTTTCTTATTTCCTTAAATTTCCTTAAATGAAATTTTCATTTCCAGAAGTTCTATTTGGTTTTTTTTGTTGTTTGTTTGTTTGTTTTGAATATGTCGATTTCTTTAGTCAATTTTTCATTCGTTTCCCAAATTGTTTTTCTGGTTCCTTTGAGTTAGTTTTTCATTTTCTCTTGAATTTCACTGAGCTTCCTTACAATCCATATTTAGAATTCTTTATCTGTCCCTTCAATATTTCCATTTTGGTTGGTATCCATTACTGGAGAGCTGGTGTTTCTTTTGGGGGGTGTCCTTTTGCTCTATACTTTTTCATATTTCCTGAGTTATTTTGTTGATTCCTTCTCATTTGGGGCAGCTGTCCCTTATTTTGGGGTGCTCTTTTGTTTAGATGGGGCTTTTTTTCCTTCCCCCCTCAGTCTCAAGGGAGTGTCTGTAGCATATGTTAGGTAAGAACCTTTGGCTTTGCTTGTCGGTGCTTTGATGGTGATCTAGGTTCTGGGTGGATGCCCTGGTTATAGATATCCTTAGTGCAGTAGTTTTCTCAGTTGCTAGCTGTTTGTAGGCTGTAGCAGTAGTGAGCTATGTGTGCAGGCAGATTCCCTGTCTCTCTTTGATGAGGGAAGATGGAGGTCTTTGATATCCTTTCTCCTTCCCCAGCCCTGTGATCTTCTTCACAGTGTGAATGGCGCTGGCACACCCAGTTTAATCTCTGAGACAGTAGCTGGTGCTTGTGGGTAAGAATCAACCATATTCTGTATGATTGAGGCAGTAAATGCTATAAGGGGCATGCACTCCCTGTCAGTAAGTGGTGCTTGCCAGAAGGTATAAGCTGCAATGTTGTTTTGAGGACCTATGACCAGTCCTAGCCTCTCAGGAGAAGCACTTGAATGCCCTAGGTGGTAGGTGTGGCCCTGGAACTTTCAGGTGAGTCCTTGTTCTCCACCAGAGCAGAGGTGGGTGGGGGAGTGAGGTTGAGTAGGGCTGGGTTGGGTGAGCTTGCCCTCAGGCTCCACAAAATCTGATAAGGTAGCTGCTTCGTGGGGGTCAAAAGTCCACTCCCAGCTTCTAGGGAAAGCTCCTAGGGAGGGGCTGAGGTGGTGCCACCCAGCCAGAAAGTCTGCTTGTGGAGGCAGGGGTGGTCTGAGATTCACAATCTGGCTGTCAAGAGCAGGTTTCACTCTTCTCCCCCCTGCCCTGCTCCGTGGTCTCTCTCTGGTGTCTGCCAGCAGGCAGGAGCTCAAACTAGCTGAGCTCCCCAGCAATGGCACTGCAGGCTGGGGCTTTCCTGTCCAGATTCCACCCTGGGCTGAGAGCATGACGTTCCTGTGGAGGGAGGGGTGCTCCACAGTGTACTGTGGCTGGGACCCACACTGCACTCTCTTTTCAGTTCTAGCCATGTGGGTTCCTGAGATTATTTCACACATCTCCCTTTGTGCCTCCGAGCAACGTGATTGAGACTTGGGGGTATGGGATCTGGCCTATGGGCCTGTCCCAGGTCCCTAAAGGTAAATCTCTGACCAGGCCAGGGAGAAGCATGCCAGTCCTGAGTTCCCTATGGGGTGCTCAAGCGGGTTTCATGTCCCTCTGCTTCAGGGTGTGCCCTGCTCTGATGGAACAGCCAGGCAAGTAGCACTGGGGAGGGCCAGTAAGCCTGGAGCTCTTAGTCCAAGCACCCCTTAGTCTTCTGCAGGTCTTTAAGAGGGAAGGCTGAGCCCCACTCCTGTGGAAGCCCCAACAGCGGGGAAGCAGCAGTTCCTGAGAGCCCTGACTCAAGCTTCTTTCTTGGCAGCTGTGGGTTAGTCAGGGGAAAGAGGAAAAGAATGTGGCTGGAGGAAAGCTAGCACTTTAGTAGTCTCTGTCCCTCTCTCCAGAGGCAGTCGACCTGGACTGTCAAGGCTCTGTGGTCACGCAAATCCCCCGGGGACCCATTGGCCCCCTGTGGCTACCATAGTCTGGGCCGGAGTTGGGAAATGTTTGTGTGGGAACAAGAAAGACAAAAACTGAGGGCCTGAAGCCCCATGGAGAAGACAAAGGTGCCCGGTGGGTGGAGAAGCAAGATGGCACTTGCCATCTCAGCTTGGGTCTGTGGTGACAGGAAGTGCCCCCAGCGGCCTGGCAACCTGGTGCTTTGTCCTCAAGAAGCTTCCAATACACTGGCGGCAGCAGCTTTTGGGCTCATGCGGGCAGAAAGGCTCTCCAACAGCGCGGGAGCTGCTGACTGCCAGAGACATGAGGGAGGGAGAAACCAACCACGCCACCTACCCTTTTCGCTGGACTCCAGGTCTCTCAGAGGTTGACTTCTGCCAATATCTTACTCCTTCTTATTCTGCTCCACAACTTCTTCCTGCGGAATCTCTGGTCGGTCCTGGCACTTTTCTCTTGGAATTACACCCAATCTATGTTTGTTTGTTTGCTTTTTCTTTTTCATCTAAAACTTTTCCTTCTATCTGAGACGATCTGGCAGCTGGTGTCTCTGGTCAGCCATCTCCCCTATCTCCCTGTAAGGAACTCTGCATGTCAACCTTCTCAAGGTACCGCACCCAGAAACTAGAGCAGCATGAGTGTTTGAGAATGTGGCACATTAAATAGACATGCCTCCAGCCACAACCAAAAGCAGAAACTGCCCAGCCCACAGGGGCAAGAGAGGAAAAAGGGTCTACAGCCATCATAACTCCATAAATAACCACTCCCGTGTGTGAGCTGACGGTGTTGGCTTGCTGCTGCATTCCAGAACCTTCTGGGGTCTGCCCCACCAGGAGAAACACCTGAGATGCTTATGTAAGGAATTCACTACAACAGTAATAAGAGCTGTGTTTTCAATGCCTTTTAAGAAGGAAAATCAATCACAACTATGACAAATGAAAGAAGGAGCTTATCATTAACTGGAGCAAGGAAAAACAACTGCCCCGGCCAGTCTGGCTTCTCCGACTGGAAGGTTTTATTAACCTCAGTATGTATGTATTAACCTCAATTTTGTAAGTCCACTATACAAAAAACATATAGTATTAAAAAAATTTTTTTTAAGAGACGGAGCTCCCATTGAGTGAGAACAAGGTTATCGAGATCAAAATATGCCCCCAAGAGACACAGTCATGGACAAAGTGCCCTGAACTTCATATGTGAGCTCCATTTCTTTAAAAAGAAGGTTGATTCCAAGGCTACATCTCAGTGAGAATTGCCACAAACTAGAGGGTCCCTCCACTTCCATTAGACCCTTCAGGCATGACCACAGTTCCCAAATCTCAGCCTCTTAAAAGCTTAAGAGAAAACTTAGGGTCACTGATGGCAGGGAGAGATGAAAGAAGAAAGAGAAAAACCTGAAAATCAAGAAGATTTCCCCCCTTTGGGGTGACCTCTGTCAGTTCTCTTTCCCAAGGTAAATTTCATCTCTGCTAATCTCACAGGCTAATATTAAAATTAAATATGACAAACTGCTTCATATAACATTTCTCTGTGTGGCGATCCTCGAGACTGTATATTTACCTAAGACACTCCCATCAGACTTCCAAATTGGACTAGATCTTACAGCCCAAGAAAACAGGATTACTGCTATTTACATATGACTTCATCACACTTGCAGAGTGGCTGTCCTTTAAGCATATAACTCACTTTGGGCAGATGGGCAGAGAATCAGCCATCAGCTCCAGGATCTACTCAAGATGCTTTCAATTAACTAAAGCTGCAGCACAGTAAATAATACTTGAGGAACCTCAAAGAGAGCACGTACCTTCCAAAGGGCCCCATGTTTTTGGAAGTGGGAGCATATTTAGGCACCAGAAACACTTGGCTCAAAATAAAGGAGAAAACAGGCTTGCGAAACCCGCTCACTTCAGATCTGCTTCCCAACTTTGACATGCTTTATTAGACCTAATTGAAATTGTGGGTAGATACTGGAGGGAAAGTTTCCTGAAAGACACAGGAAACCACATTAGATTAGAAAGGATTTAAGTATTTTCCTTTATGTAGAACTCTTTGGCTCATACACAGAATGTGGAATAGTAAAACCAATTCTTAGAACACTGACTTTGGAGTGGAGGTGAAGTAGGCTAAATTGGCCTATCGATTAGCAAGAATAATCCAAAAAAAAAAAAAAAAAGAATTGGAAAAGGGAAGAAGGAGGCAAACCTATAGAGGCAGAAAAGAGATCAGTGGTTGTCAGGGACTCCAAAAGAGAAAGGGAGAAGCACTAGGAAAACCATTCTGTAGAATATGGTGGTGGTGGATGCATGACATCATACATTTTTCAAGATCCATACAACAGCACAAATAAAGAGGGAACCCCAATTAAACTAGGACTTTAGTTAACAAAAATGTCTCAATATTGGTTCATCAATTGTAACAAATGTAGCACACTAATGCAAGATGTTAAGAATAAAGAAAACTTTGAGGAGTGGGGCATATGGGAGATTTACTTTTTGCTCAATTTTTCTGTAAACCAGAAACTACTCCAAAAAGTAAAGTCTATTAATTTTTTAAAGGGGGGTAGTTGTTGCAGAGAATGAGAGAAAGGGAAGACTGAAGTCAGGTTAAACGACTAGTATAGAATCCATGTCGGAAAGAAAATAATATTACAAATCACTGCCAGTTGGGGTATCAAATGTCAAGACAAGGCATATAGATTAGCAGTTGGCTGCCCTATGCTTATATTTAACTTTCCCCAGGCTTGTGCACTGCCTTAGGAATACATATGTTCAGAATCTGGGAGCCATGCCGTTTTTGCTGAATACCTTTAACAGGGCAATAATAATTATCAATGAGTACACCTTGGAATACACAAAAGAAAAAACATACCTCCCAAAGATATTTAAAAGAGACACAAACTTAGTATCTACCTTCCTTTGGCCTGAACATTGATACTAACCTTAAGAAACAAAAACAAAATAAGGAAAATGACTGTTTATTGGTTAAGTTGAAGACCCAATTCCACTACATGCCCTGAATTTAAAGACCAGAAATTTATAAAGCTGATTCTTCCCTATTGGTTTTCTGCTTTTTCTTAAGCTTCATATAGACTAGTATCATCATCATTAATACATACTTGGGCCTAAATTACCTAATTTCATTAAGCATTTTTAGAAATCTAGAAATCTAAACATGGTATGAGCCGATGTTTCCTTTATTTTGATCTAATTTTTCTCTTAATTCCAGTGTGAAATTTATTGTAAAATCTGGATAGCCAGTTTCTTCTATTTATTAACAATGAGAGCTCATATTTATTGAGAGCTTGGTTCAAAAACCAAGCACTGCCCGAAATAGGAGAAACAGGTGGCCAGATAATTCTCTAACTGAGTAATTCCTATTTTATTCTTACTGCAGAAGGAATCTCAGGAGAATGAGAGGTATTTTTCCCTTCCCTTTTCCTCTCTGCCTGGGTGTGGGGTAGTGGGATGGCAGGGTGGGGGGATGTTGTAGAAGCGGGGGCCTTAACATCCCTCCTATGTGAGGGACAATGAAAAACACAAGTCCGCCAGGCACCTGGAAGATGAACCTTCCCTGCTTTTGCTTGCAAGTGCAGCCTAAGAGGAAAGGTGTCCCCAGGTGATGCTGCTGGAGGAAAGGTGGCCGTACCTGAGGAGGAGGGAAGCTCCAGGTAGGCAGAAATGGAGGTGATTGAGAAGGTGTGTTCCACAGGGCACTAGATTCACGGGCAACTCTAATGAGGCTGGACATGAGTCCTGAAGAGACAAAACACTAAGAACTGATGCCTGAGGAGCCAGGTAAGATCTCTACACCCCTCGTCTGTTCCAAAGAGCAGAACCACCAACCTGGGCCAGGAAGTCTCATTGGCACTGTCGGGTGGCAGACTTAAGAGCTTCTTCTCTTGTTTTCCAGCACCTTGCATGCCCACAAATTTTATATGATCCTTTGAGGGAGGACGGCAACCAGTGCCCTACTGGAGCTGGCCACGCTGGCTCAGAGCCAGTTGTGAAACTTGCAGGAATTTTGTGAGCCAGTTGTTAAACACAGCCATTATTAATACTTAAATCAAATAAACGTATAATTACATAATTCATATTAAATACAAAAGCAGTAAATACTTAACATTCATTGCTTCCTGAGTATTTGACTATATTTTACTATTATCTGTGCTTAGTGTTATTTACCTATTATCTTAGTGTTATTTACCTTACTATATCTAAATGGTGGGAAATGCTGTTACAGGGTGAGTGATATTGTGATGTATAATAAGAAACGCATATTTGGTCTTTGTCCCAGTTCCTGTCACACATCTCCTAAAACTCTTGAAATTGCCTAAGTGATAGGAGCATCTTTTATTATTCATAACCAGCCTCTTTCACCTGCACCTGAGTTTATGTTAATGAGGTGGCTTTTGGAAAGCCCCCAGATAACCACAGGATGGGGCTGGTTGCCAGAGGAACCATCCATGTGATTACAGGTTGGAACCTTCAGCCCTACCCCAGACCTCTAGGGAGCAGAGAGGGTCTGGAGAGTGACTTAGTCACCAATGGCCAATGACTTAACCAATCATACCTAAATAATGTAGCCTCCATCAAAACCCAGAAGGACAGGACAAGGTTTGGAGAGCTCTGGGCTGGCGAACACAGGGCTGAGGGTGGCCCACCTGGAGAGGGCGAGGAAGCTCTCTGCCCCTCCCCCATGCCTTGCCCTAGGCATCTCTTCCATCTGGCTGTTCCTGAATTGTCTCCTTTTATAGTAAAATAGTAATCTATTAAGGAAACTGTTTTCCTGAGTTCCAATAGCCTTTCTAGCAAATGATCAAACCTGATGTGGGGGTTGCGGGAACCTCCGATTTATAGCTAGTGGGTCAGAAGCACAGATGACAGCCTGGACTTGCAGTTGGCATCTGAAGGAGGGGCAGTCTTGTGGGACTGAGCCCTTAACCTGTGGTATCTGATACTATCTCCAGGTAGACAGTGTCAGAATTGAGCTAAGTTGGAGGCTGCCCAAGTCTGTGTCCACTGAGAAGTAGGAGAATTGTTTGGTGTGGGAACCACCACCCCCACCCCGACATCTGCTGTCAGAAGTGCAGACGTGTAGAGTGAGTAGAGAGAAACAGTGAGCCGTCCTACTTCAGGTACCACTGCACATCCTCGCCGGCTCCTCGCGGAGGGATGTGTCACATTGGTTGCTTGCTGTCAGTCTTAGTGGGAGTGTTTACACTACAGAAATTGGCAAAGCCTACAGGTCAGGATTTGATCTATTGTTCTGGACCAGGAGTCAGCAAACCATGGCTGCAGGACAAATATAGCCCACCATGTGTTTTTGTAAATAAAGTTTCATTTGAATACAACAGCCCCCATTCGCTTATGCATTGTCTCTGGCTACTTTGGCCATTTTTACCGCTTTCTCTCCAACAGTAGAGTTGAGTAGTTGAAGCAGAGACTGAAGGGCCTGCAAAGCCTTAAATATTTACCAAAAAGTTTTGCTGAGCCGGGCGCGGTGGCTCACGCCTGTAATCCTAGCACTCTGGGAGGCTGAGGCGGGCGGATCACTCAAGGTCAGGAGTTCGAAACCAGCCTGAGCAAGAGTGAGACCCCGTCTCTACTATAAATAGAAAGAAAGAAAT
>CAUYRT010050503.1:0-13787 GCA_963574885.1 Lepilemur ruficaudatus
AGGTTTTTGAATGTAACAAGATAAGTCAACTTGAGTGGTAATATATTTTGGGAAATCAGCTCACTACAAATTGTGACTGTAAACATTGTACTGTAAATGTTTTGTAGTTTTCCCCCAATAAAATTTTTGGAAAAAAAAATAAAAAGAAAAAGAAAACAAAAATCATGAGTCTACTACCAGGCAGACTGTTAGGAAGGATGCCAAGTGCTATTTAGTTCTGACTGAGAGGCAGAGCAGGGACAGGCAGTATACAGACGTCAGGTTGGGGAAAATGGTTAGAGAAGCTAAGATTAGGATCTGGAAGTTGGATTAGATGACTTCTAAGGTCCTGTTCAGATCTGTAACTGAATATTTTAAAGTACTTTTGAGCAATGATGATGGATATATACTGATTGGTTTACATTTCTGTCTATCCCTTGTGACTGAGATGTCAGGAACAGAATCTAAAAGCAAAAAATTAAGTTTGTCCCTCCTCTGATAAGAACACTAACCATGGGAAATACAATCAATCTACAACTGATTTTTTTAAGAAACACACAAAAGTAATTCAATGAGAAAGAATACGATATCATAAAAAGAACTTCAACCCCTATCTCACACCACATAAAAAATTAATTCTAGATGGATCACAGATATAAAAGTAAAAGCTAAAACTATAAAGCTCCCAGAAGAAAACATAAAATGTCTTTATCATAAGGGGGTAAATATTTCTTAGGAATCAAAAGCTAGACTTCATAAATACTTAACAGTTTTGCTCATCAAAAGATATCTGGAAGAAAATATACACAATGCATATATATGACAAAAGAATTATAACTAGAATATATAGAGAACCTCACCAATTAACAATAAAATGACACACTTCATAAAGGAAGATATACAAATAGCCAATAAATACATGAAACAGAGCTCAAAAACATTAATCACAGGGAAATATCACCACATATCCACTAGCATAGCTAAAATGAAAAAGACTGACAGCACCAAATATTGTCAAGAATGTGAAACAAATAAAACTCTCATTCATTTCTGGTGGAAATAAAAATAGATACAAACACTTTAAAGAACAGATAGGCAATTTCTTATAAAGTTAAATAACACCTACCATATGATCTAACTGAAAACAGAAGCCCACAAAAAGATTTATAAGAATGCCATAGAAGTTTTATTCATAAGCCAAAAATTATTAATCCAAATGTCCACCAATATTAGAATGGATAAACAATTTGTGGTACATTTATGCAATGGAATACTACTCAGTATTAAAAAAGAACAAACTACTGACACTTGCAACAACACAGATGAATCTCACTGATACTATATTAAGCAAAAGAAGTCAGATGATCCCACTGATATGAAATAACAGAATCAGCAAAGCTAATCTATGGTGATAGAAATCAGATCAGAGGTTGCTTCTGAGAAGGTGGGGACTGACTCAGGAGTAAGAGGGATGTTTACAAGATGATGACAGTGCTCTAAGTCTTGGTAGTGCTGTCGGTTACACAGTGTGTCCATTCATCAATACTCACAAAAGGAGTACACTCAAATGTTGTATACTTTACTCAATGTAAATTTTACTTCAAATAAAAAAAAACTTCAATAAAATAAGAATTACAAGTATTATAATTCTAGTAGGTGTCCTCTTTACAAAGTGGTATCACTTGGCAATTCTGAAACTACTTTCTGAGTATCCTGGGCTTCTAAAAACAAATAAGTATATTATAAGTAGTCATAGATTTCTCACTGTTGGTAAAAATAAAAAAAAAATACAACTATAGAAAAGGAAATTACTTTTTAATTACAAAGGGAAAAAAAGAAACGTTTTAGTAAGGAAACTTAGCAGACATCACCCTAGGCAAGTGATTGAAGTGATCAAAGCTACTTGGAACCAAATGACATCACATGTTACTTAACATGATGCACTAAGTACACATCGTTTCTGTGATATTTGTGCTAAAAATACATACCCAAATCTAGTCATGAAGAAATAACAGACTCAAATTGAGGACTTTCTATAAAACAGCTGTGCTCCTCAAAAATATTAATGTCATGAGCCACAAAGAAAGGCTGAGGAACTGTTCCAGATGAAAAGAACTAAAGGTGTACAACAAATTAATGTGTGATCCTGGATTGGATCCTGGACCAAGTGGAAAAAAAATCTACAACAAACCCTGTGAGGTTGCTATTATTTCACCCTTTGTACAAGTAAGAAACCCACTTTAAACGGTTAAACAACTTGCCCAAAGTCACACAGTTCTGTGGTCCCTAACCCGCAGGCATCCTATTAGGGACCAAGCCACAGAGCTTGGCCTCACCCGTGCCCTCTACCCACCACACCCTCATTCGTGGAAAAATTGTCTTCCATGAAACTTAGGAACCAGGGGACCACACAGCGGGAGGTGAGCAGCGGGTGGGTCAGCGAAGCTTCATCCACATGTACAGCCATTGCCCATGGCTCACATCACCACCTTAGTCCGCCCCTCCTGCACCCCATCCCTCCATTCGCCCCACCCCCATGAAAAAACTGTCTTCCATGAAACCAGTCCTTGGTGCCAAAAAAATTGGGGACTGCTGATACAGCTAGTATAGGTAAGCCAACATTAGAAACCAGCTCTGCTTACCTCTAAAGTATATGCTTTGAGCATTATACTTCGTAGGCAGGTTGCTATTTCTGTGGCTAGCCATATTAAAGAGCTACAGTCTTAATTAAAATTTTCACATGTACAAAATTCAGTTAAAATTAGGTATTCTGTCATATTCTTTAATAGAAATAATCAAATGCTGTATCAAAGTTGAATATTTCAAGTTACCATAGAAATAAAAAAGATATAGCAAATGTAATTAATAGCTGTTATTCATTCATTCTACAGTAACTTACTTTAAAAGAGTTCTCTTAAAATATAAATCAAAGTAAACTCTAGGTAGATGTGATAAATGAATATGACAATAAAATCTATTGTAATCTGTAACAACAGAACCATAATAACAAACAAAAATTCACAATGTTAGCATAGCTGCTGAATTCAAACTTCCATACTTACGAAAGGTACACATACCTTTTCCTAAATGTGTGTTTATGCTCATATATCTAGCTGTTCCTGTAAGGCTCTTGTGTTCTCTGTACGGTATGTGTTTCTTTGTCTCCGGATCAATATATTCCTTTGCCAAACCAAAATCTATAATATGAATAACTTGCTGGGTTTTGTTTCCTGGTCGTCCTATTAAGAAGTTCTCAGGTTTTACATCCCTGTATATCAAGTTCTTTGAATGAACATATTCCATGCGAGAAATCTTGGTTTAAGAAAAAAAAAAGAGACATTTTATTTTGGGCTTTGACTAGTCCAAGAAAACATGATAGAGGGAAGACAGAACTTTCACAATAAAAACAACATAAAAAAGAAAAAAATCAGAAATTCTTTTCCACCCTTTAAAAGTAACATGATATATATTATATATCCAATTATGATTAAAAATTTTTGCCTTTATTATTATAGTCACTGAGAAATGAAAAAGTATTTGAATTTTATGAATTCCTTTCATATCAGTAAGCCTGATTCAATAAACACTTTCAGAGGATGCTACCTCATAAAATCCAAAAGCTTTATTGACACAAGATCTTGAACTCAAAAGTATAACCAAACATATGCAAAAAGTTGCAATTTATTCTTCCTTATCAGTTCAATAATCAAGCAACTTTTATAACTATATTAAAGAAACCTAAGACTCAAAACTGTTAAACAAGAACAATTAACAGCACCATTCAGCATTTCTTTCTTTTTCTCTTTTATAACTTGTTTTCTTTATTTTTCCTAGGTATTAATACTTAAAAATAAGATCTTAAAATTAGAAAAGTTTGGAATCCAACTCCAATAATAATATTGTACATTATTGTTTCGCATATTCCCAAATAATGTTCATTGTACAAATTGTCACAAAATAGAACATCACAAATAAGAAAATAAAATTGCTTCATTTAGTGATGATCATGGTTAACAATGCAATGTAAACATACAGTTACATAGGCCATTCTAGTTTATTAAACAACCTCCAGATCATATAAGATATATCATATGACATATACTTTTAATTAATGGTATATTATGAGCATTTTACAGGTCATGAAATACTTTTTACTATGCACTTTTTAATAGCTGCATATAAGGGCTATTAATAATTTATTCAACTAACCTTGTTATTTCTGCACATTTGGGTTGGTTCTTTTTTTTATTATAAACATCCTTGCACACACAGCATTAAATAAATCTGAATACTTCCACAGAATAAATTTGTAGATGTGGAATTAATGAGTCCACGGATGAAAACAATTTTAAGACTTATGCAGCACACTCCTATTGACATTTATTTCAAAACTACCTTAAATCATCCTCTAAATTATTATTCCATGGGTTTCCTAAAGTTTAAGCAATTTATGAAGACTCCTTCATTTGTTTGTTTCTTCTTTTTCTAGATCATAAAGTCCATTACCAAGACTAAGAATCCATGTTTCTGAGAGTTTTCTTTTGAATTATTCATCTTCTATATGAAAAAGGTACTATTTAATAGTAACAACTTAATTCTCAAACTGAGCACTCTTAAAGTAGTTAAGATACAAATTTTCATACAAATAAATACACCTGACTCAGTTATTTTAAGTTATATGCATCCTAGAAAGACAATATGGAAAGTAGAAACATTAATATTAGGTCAAATGTTCTGTAAGATAATGTTCCAAAACTTTAAACTTTTAATATAAATTTGCGACCAACAAACCATGCAATCATTCAAACAACTTCATACAGCCTGCTTTACTTACCAGCTGTATAGCTATCATGAGAACTGTTTTAAGAGAAAATGTTCTGTCACATAAGTCAAACAAGTCTTCCAAACTAGGTCCCAGCAGTTCCAGCACCATAGCATTGTATTTACCACAAGGGCCAAAATAGTAAACTTGAGGTATACCATCTAGGGGAAAAGAAACAGTCATTTAATAATTTCATCATCTTAAATACTAAGGTTTTCTTCCTAGAAAATCAAACAATTTTTTATTTTTATAGTTTCAAGAACAACAGCAGTATTTTTACTTTTTGCAGATACACAATAAATTTTTACTGACCAAACCTCCTTCCTCCCTATACCTTCTCCTTGATGTTCACATTGTAGCCTGGTTACATCTCTACTGCTGCTGCATTACTAAACTATATTATAAACAGTACTTCATTGTTTCTCTCCACCACCTCACTATGGACAAGAACTACGCATTTTAGCCTTATATTCCACATCCTAGAAAAATTCTTAGCACATAGGAAAGATTCCATTTTTATTGAACAAAGGAGTCACTGCTATCTTTAATAATCCTGTGGTAGGCATACTACTAGATCAGCCCTCAAGGTTCCCATGCTCTGGTGTATAAACCCTATATAATCCCCTCCCCTTGAATATGGGCAAGATTTCTAGGATTTTACCCACGCAACTAGGCTAAGTTATATAGCAGAGATGATATAATTAAGGCCCCTATCTGTTGACATAAAGTTAATCACAAAGAAGGGGCTTTAAAGAACGTGTAGAAGTCACAGAGACTGGAAACAGCAGAGCAGCTCTCCTATTGACCTTAACAGAGCAAATCACCATGTTGTGGAAAGAGCCACATGCCAGGTAGAAAGCCTCTAGAAACTGAAGGCCTCAGTCCCATCACCATAGGGAACTGGCGATAGCTTGGAAGAGGGCTCTGGGCCTCATATAAGACTGCAGTCCAGCCTTGCACCTTGATTTCAGCATGATGAGACCTTCAACAGAGGATCCAGTTAAGCCATGCCTAGACTCCTGACCTGGGAAATTGTGAGATTATAAAGTCTCTCATTTTAAGCCACAAACCTAGTAATAATCCATTATGCCACCCTTGTTAATGATGCTTGTAGCCAAAGATAATTGTCTCAAATTATGTAATAACCCTCCTCATCATTTCTTTAAAAATCCTTGTCTTCCTTTACCTCTCTGAATACACCCAAGCATATTCCCATTGTAATGCCCATTCCCAAATAAATACCATTTTCTTTTAGAGAGTCGCCCTCTCTGTTATCTAGGTTTGACACTTAATACTGCATCTATCTATTTTTGGTCATGAAGAAATGAATATCTTCCACCACAAATGTCTCAGTTTTACTTCCAAATGATTTTTATCAGTAATTTTAAAAGGAAAAAAAAATCTAAAATACAATAAAGACTTCTCCCATTCTTTTTAATGAAAAATTATTTTAGAAACATATTATCATTCTTACTGTTTACCCTATCATTTTGAATACAAATTAGTACAGGAACAGGACAGAAAACACTGAACTAGAAACCAGGACAACTAGGTTCTTACTCTAATATTATCTAATATTCAGAGCTGCGTGGCTAGTTTGCCTTCGACCTCTCAAGTGGGCCTTAGTTTGCATATCTATATTAGTAGTCTGGATAAAACCACTGTTTTTCAACTGTGAATATAAGTGAGGCAGCAGAACATCTGGGGGCGGGAAGGTGAGATAGTATAATCATGGCATGGGCAGGGGAATGAGTACAAGTTCAAACCTCGTATTTGGTCTCCTCTCTAGAAAAAAAGATTCTGGTACACCTCCATGTGTATATTTCAACACTCTCTGCAAATACACAAACACACACATACACACACTCATCACACATGCTTGTCCCATTTCTCCTTGCCACAGGGAATCATTATCTTAGTGTGAGCCACTTCTACCACAGCCACTGTTACCATGTAGGTGTCATATCTACCCCTCTGTTGTGTAAAAGCAGAGAAAAGGTTCAGAAGTAGAGAATGAAAGGCTTACTAAGTTTATTCCTACTTCAAAATCCTGTTTTTACTATCCTATATACATTAAGAGCCTGGAGCCACAATTAAGACTCACCAATAGCTTTCAGCTACTAAGCTTTCAAAATTCTTTCTACGATGCTTTTTTCCCTCTAAGCCAGTGAAAGTTGTTAATTTGTATGTTCTCAATTTAACAACCTCTAATAACTCATTTCCACTATTTAGTTTGTTATTTCTGATATGTAGGGTGCAAGGAAACCACATCACCAAGGCTTATTAGAACTATAAACAGAATGTAAAAATAAACAGGTTTTGAAGATCTTCAATGAAAGGACTGTCAAAGGGATTCTCTACTTCCATCTGAGACACCATCTATATTCCCAACAGTTAAAGTTGGGAATAAAGTTGTTGAGAAATGATCTCTAAACAAGACAATAATGTTTTGCTTTATTAAATCACTGTGTTTTTTTCAAATATTTTCAAAAGTTTCTAAAAATAGAAAACCATTTAAGGAGTTTTGCTGTCTTAATTAATTCAACGAATCAACAATAACTTATTGAGCATATACTACACCCTTATGGGACTGGGTTGGGCATTATGGATATAAAAGCGAACAAGACACCATGACTAAGGATGCTTTAACCCAGGAATGCAAGTTTGGGTTAACATGAAAAAATCCACCAAGGTAAGTCACCATAACAACAGAATAAATGTGGAAAACCACAGGATCATCTTAATAGACACAAACAAAGCATTTGAAGTAACTCTAAACAAATCTGAAGTAAAGGTTCCTGAATCTGACAAAGAACATTTATGAAAAGCTACTAGCTAACATCATACTTAATGGCAAAAGACTCAATGCTTTTCATTTATGACTAGGAGTCAGACAAGGATGTCTATTTTTACCTCTTTTATTCAACAGAGGAATGAAGCAAGAGAAAGAAATAAAAAGCATTCTTGAGAATGAATGAAGAGACCCTATTACTTCAAGAAAAACTGACAATTATTTACTACTAATAAAGTTCAACCTTTCAAGCAATAATTTCAATTTTGTAAAACTTATATCTGCCATGATGACCTTAATATCTTCCCGATACTTAAAAACTTGTTCTGATGAAACTGTGGTGATATTAACTATTATGATTTAATTTGGGATAATGAGATGTATCAATACTCAGTGAAACAATATGCTCCAAAAGACCAATGCTGGTAGTTAAAAAAATCACACGTGGGTAAATGATCCATTCAAAGTACAGTGGATTTTAACGTAAGAATGTAAGCGAGTAGGAAAAGTTTTTTGATATGACTTCTAACTCTACATTGCAACTAGTATTTCAGAAACTACCATTTATCAAGTTTTGGTGTAGTATCAAAAGGATATTCATAATTTACAAGTTAATTAATTAGTCAAGATTGACAAAGTTATGGATTAAAATGCTGATGAGATTATAAAGCGGTTCCTTTTTAAAGGAAAATTACCCTATCCTTTACAAAGTAAGCAAAAGTATGCATACAATGATGTTTCAGCTCCATTGTTTGTTACAGTAAAAAAAGAACTGGCAAGTACCTAAATATCATTAAGCCTGGAGTAATGAAACAAATTATGTCATACCCATTCTGTGGAATACAATACAGCTGTTAACTACTTTTGGAGATAATTGTGAAGAACAAACCTTTCCTATTTACTTCTTATAATACTGCTGATTACATTTTTTATTATTTACAACCATGCATTACTGTTTTTTTTTTTGAACCAGAGTCTTGCTCTGTTGCCCAGGCTAGAGTATATGGCATCATCACAGCTCACAGCAACCTCAAACTCTTGGGCTCAAGTGATCATTCTGGCTCAGCCTCCCAAGTAACTGGGACTGCATGCATGCTACCACATTCGACTAATTTTTCTTATTTTTTGTAGAGAAAGGGTCTCGCTATGTTGCTCACCCTGGTCTCAAACTCCTAGCTTCAAATACTCCACTGGTTTCGGCCTCCCAAAGTGCTAGGATTAATAGGCATGAGTCACAGAGCCTGGCTTACTTTTAAAACAAAAACATTTTTAATGAGTCATTAAACATACATATGACTAGAAAAGATACTAGAAGAAAAAACCAGAAAGCTACCAGAGACTGCTGGAAGCACAGGTGATTTCCACTTTCACTTTTATAGTTTTTGGACTTTTCCCAATTTTTATGAAGAATATATTGCTATTTTTGCAAGCAAGAGAAAAATGCACATTTTAAAAATTCTTCTGAGATCACAAAGAAAAACTCGAGTTGGAAAAGTATTTAGACCAAACTATAATATTATTTCCCAGGAAAAGTCTGGACAGTTTTTTATCACCGAGCAAACAAATTAAATTGTTAAGAGTTAAGAAATGTTGCAAATAACAAACAGAGGATGGGACAGGGTGTACCCTAAGCAAAAAAGAAAACAAAACAAAACCACCACACCAACACAAATATGGCAGACAAGACCATCAGGTAGAGATTTTTTAGAAGTCAGACAGGTAAGGGAAAAATGGGTAAGAGAAGAGAGGCCCAGAAAGAAGGTGTAGAAGGAAGAATAATGGAGGAGTTAAGATACTAGCTATGTCTATTGATCAAAATATTTGGCTCCGTACAATTCAACTCATGGGCAAAAAGCAAACTTTTGTATGTATTTGTTCTTACACTTGGTGAATTTTCAACTATAAACTCATATTCCACCCATTTCCAATGTGTCTAAAATTATTTTTGAGACTACTATATAAAGCCAGCCATTGTGAATCTGTGAGTGTTAATGTCCAATATCCCTAATTTTCAAGGATGCTCATTAGCATCCCTAATTTTCAAGAAGTCTATTTTTTCCCAAGAAAAGCTCAAGAATGAGTAAGAATACAAAATTCACATATTTGAAAACACAGTCTTACCCTTACTTCCCCAAAATTCACTTTAGTAAATACTTCATTTTATATTTCAGTATTCCATTTAAGTAACAAAACAACATTAATTAATTAAAGTCACAAAACAATAACACATAGGAGGTTTAACACTATTAAAGCCTGCTTGGTACTTCCTGCCAGGTCTTCAAATATTTCAGTTCCTTATAGGTGGGCATCACTTAAGCAGATCATTAAAAGAAATATTATCATGATCCATTTCATAGTAGTAATATCACAATCCATTTTCAGATCCAGAATTGTTCATGTAAAATGTTAAATAGGAAAAATTAGAACCAAAGTATCAACATACTTATTAGGAAATTTAAACCCCACACCTCTGGTTAAGAAAACCTAAAGTGTGATTAGATATACTAAGTACAGAATTATGATACAGGCTATATTCATTTTTAGGGAAGTTTTACATTAAGGCATTCTTAACTTAAGCACAAATGCTTATACTCCTAGGCCAACAGTTCTCAACATGCAGTGTAAAGACACTTGGAGACAAAGGTGGTCCATGAGACCCTTTCAAGGGGTCAGTGGTATTAAAATTATTTTAGAGTAACATCAATACATTATCATTTTAAACTCTCAATCTCTAACAAATGAACAGTATATAGGACATGTGATATCACAATACATTAAATCAGAAGAAGATATGAGACTCTAGCTGTTTTCTATTAAGACAGACATTAAAGAGAGTTACAAAATATGTAAAACAATGCTACTTTTCTCACTTTTTTTGTTTTGAAAAGTACATCAACAAAATTGTTTTGATATTAAAATGTTTGAATTATATTATTTTAAAATGAATTAATATAGCAACATTTTCATATTTCTCTTTTAATTTCTAATATAGCAAACATCAACAGCTATAATCCACAACAACAAAAGCTCTCTGAGATCCTCAGAAAGTTTAAGAGCATAAAAGGATCCTAAGACCCAAAAGTTTGAGAATTCTGTCCTAGCTGAATAGTAAGCTCTGACATGAACTAAACAGGTGCAGTGAATTATGGACTTGGTAACAATCCTTCCGTTAAAAGACCATAATATCTGCCATTTAGTAATAAAATTCTACTAATTAGCCTCAAATAAAAGGAGTGACATGAAAGGAATCAAGTCACCCTACTAGAGAAAGAAGCAGAAATACAAAGAACATTAAAGTACAAAGAACATTAAAAAATAACATCACCTACAAACAAGTAAAAGTTTAAATATTACAAAAACAGAAAGAATTTATTATCCTCTTTGAGCATAAATAATTAAGGAAAAATGGACTATGTCATTCTTACCCCCATTCCTCAAGGTTCAAGCTTATATTTCTTCTTACAATGTGCTACGTTACACTTAAACCAAAATGAATATGAAATTATCATTTCATTTCTCGTGGATTTATATTGTGTTTTACTATTATATGGGGAATTACAAAAATGACACAGTATTTAAGAAAATGAAATACCCTAGCACCATTTAGTAATACTCTATTCAAAAGCATGGTTTGAAAAAAAAAGAAAACCCAAAAGTATGGTTTGGTTTTTGTTTAAGATTCTTATTTGATTAATTAATCACTGAAAATACTACAATTACCACATAACATATAACTGTCCTAACAACTGCACCATATAAACCAAACTGAAATCATTATCAATTAACCCTTCTCTTACTGATGATGCATAGCATTCCCTAAATGTACACATTCTCTATAACTTAAGCATTAAGTACATTCACACTGTTGTAAAACCATCACCATCATCCATCTCCAGAACATTTTCATCATTCTATTTCAAAAATCTTTCTCATTGAACAATAATTCCCCATCTCTCCCCTCCCCTCAAGCCCCTGGAAAACACCATTCTACTTTCTGCCTCTATTTATGTGATTATTCTAGGTACCTCATTTAAGTGGAATCGTACAGTATTTGTCCTTTTGTGACTGCCTCATTTTATTTAGCATAACGTCATCAAGGTACATCCATATTATATCATATGTCAAAATTCCTTTCCTTTCTAAGGTTGAAAAGTATTCCATTGTACATATATACCACATTTTGTTTATCCATTTCTCTGTCAAAGGACACTTAGATTGTTTCTACCTTTTGGCTATTGTGAATAATACTGCTATGAACATGGTGTGCAATTATCTGTTCAAGTTCCTGCTTTTAATTCTTTTATGTATATCTAGAAGCAGAATTGCTAGACCAAATGGTAGTTCTATGTTTAATTTTTTGAGGAACCAACATACAGTTTTCCATAGTGACTACACCATTTTACATTCCCACCAGCAATGTACAAGGGTTTCAATTTCTCTATACCCACACTAACACTTGTTTTCTGGGTTTTTTTGTTTTGTTAATAGCCATAGGATGGGAATGAAGTATGTCACTGTGGTTTTCAGTTCCAATTCCCTAACATGTGCTGTTGAATATCTTTCCATGTTTTTATTGGCCATTTGTATATCTTTGGAGAAATGTCTATTCAAGTCCTTTGCCCATTTTTGAATTGGATTGTTTCTATTTTTGCTGTTGAGTTTTAGGAGTTTTTTATATATTCTGGATATTAATTAAATATATCTTTTTTTTTATAAGAATACTAACAAACAAATTGCTGTCTAAATGAAATTTAACATACCATACGAAAGTTACAAGTTAAATTACTTCAAATGTCCCATCTATTATTAAGAGCAGCCTGAAAATATAATCTTTTCAGGTATGAATTCCAAAATCAAATTGTTTCAAAGTCATCAATCTTCCCAAAACAATTAAGCACTCTTGTTTTCCTACAAAGCTCACTTGGGTAGTCAAAAGATATTTTTTAAATTCATGATTGATGTTAAAAAAACACACATGCACACACATATACACAAAGTACCCCAAATTCATGATTCATATGAAATACTCAAAAGTAACCGCACCTGTCAGAATTTCAGTGCCACCATGATGCATACCTATTCATATGCAAACATATGCAAACCATTCATACTTCAATGTATGTTAATGATATCCATGCAGCACAGGAGAGCACCCTTAAATACACAGACTACCATGTAAATGGTGGTACCTACAGTTGTGCAGTATTGCAGTCCTAGGACAATCAAGTGCTAAAAGATGTATATTTCATTTTATTCTTCCTGTATTTGACATAATTTTTAAAAGGTAAAACAGGCAAAGGTTAAAATAATAAAAACACACATGTATTATTCAACTCAATGACTTGCTAAACTCCAAATTTACTTATTCATTCCTATCCAATTAAACTATTCAATCCTATTTTTCTAAATGACAATTTTACTACTGTAGTAGAGACAGATCTGTTGTTTTTAGTATCTCCAGCATCCAATACCCCTTACATAATACCTAAATTTCTGAACAGGCAAATATCGCTCCCTATTCTCAGTCTCAGAAGTTCAGGTAGCTGCTGAGATGACCACATGATCTAACTCTGGGCAATCAAATTCATAGTGATTAAATCAAGAAAAAGCATGGGACCCAACACAAGACAGTAAGATTCAGTCCTAGAATGTTTGCTGGAATTTTTAAGAAAGAGATGTTTTCATAATTGCTAAGCCTACATTATTGGTGGCCACCTCCACCATCTCTTAAGAAGGGCCAACCAGAAAGTGAAGCTTAGGAATATTAAAAAGGTAGATCATAGAGACTCAAGATGTTAATGACAATATTTGAAGCCCTGGATACAGCAATATCTTTTATATCAGGGCATTTCCTTGAATTTCCCATATGTGAGTCAGTAAATTCCTTTTTTCCCCCACTTCTTACTTGCTAGTGCTAACCAGTATATGTGGCTTCACATACAATTAGCTTTATCCTCATAGCCTTTAAATCTCTGTTGCCAGTGATAATTTTGATAACTCCCTGAGGTATGTCCATATGAGACATAAATGTGCATTATAAAAAGTCTATAATGATAAACACATTAAAACAAAATTTCAAATTTACTGGTTCCTGCAGTTATTACTCATTTGCAAAGTATGATCTTTAAAAAAACAATGCAAAATCAGTACCAGTATTAAGAAATAGGCTGGGCACAGTGGCTCACACTTGTAATC
>CAUYRT010050504.1:0-11832 GCA_963574885.1 Lepilemur ruficaudatus
GACTACTTTGACAGAGTAGTTTTTTGAATGTAACAAGATAAGTCAACTTGAGTGGTAATATATTTTGGGAAATCAGCTCACTACAAATTGTGACTGTAAACATTGTACTGTAAATGTTTTGCAGTTTTCCCCCAATAAAATTTTCAGAAGGGGAAAAAAAAAAACAAAAGTCTACAGCATCTACTCAAGTATATGCTAGAGTCAAGGTCCCTAGATTGTAATAATCCCTTTATGTAAGTAATATTTTAACCCAAAGAGGAAACTCTAGTGGAGTCCTTTCAGACTCCATTCAGACAAATATGAATGATATCTTGACACAGTTTCTTTCATCAGTTCTGCTTTTAAGAATTCCAAATTCTCTAAGTAACATTCATTATTATATTCTGTTCTACTTATAGCTTGAGAGTTCATTATTTTTCTTTGGTATCTTCTATCTTCAAAATGTTGTCTTCCCCATGACAAACAGTGGTATGCCAAAGAATAAGACTCTTGACTGTAAGTCACTCAAGGCCAGCATAATAGATGCTTCTACCTTAGCCTCGTGTTGTTTTAATGGTCCCATAGCTCGGATTCCCCTCAGAATGAATCCCAGTCCTCTGATAGAATAGAGGACTGAACACTTATGAGGACGTGGGCCCTGTCTCTATATCCAGCCCTCTGGCTGGGTCTGTGGATTCTGACTGTGAGACCTGTCTGAAAGCATCTTCTCCATGGCCGAGTAGGACAACACCAACATTAAATTGGAAAAATGACACCAAAGTTAAACAGTGAAGTTAACCTAATATGCTACATCAGTTAAATAGGAAGCTCACTTCATAAATTAAATATAGTTACAGTTCCTATTTAAGGGGATATTTTCTGGTATAGTAGTTATATTAGATTTTGCCCTATGACATATTTAAGAAATTAGTGGTTAAGAATATAAACTTTGAATTCAGACTGCCTAGATTCAGATTTTGGCTCAGCTGTTTGCTATGGGACCTTGAGCATATTAAGTTCTCCAAGCTTCTGCAATTCCTCTGTAAAAGAACAAAATGGAAGATATATTATAGGATTTTTAGGAGAAGTAAATTTTAAAAATTCATGTAACGAACTGAACATAGTGCTTTGCACATGCTAAGCTCTCAAAAAGTGTTAGCTGTTGCTATCATTAATACAAATGAAGTCAAAGCCATGTTTTGCCATTTTAATTTATGAAGAAATGATGGCTTCTAAGGAGCCTGGTTATCAGCCTTTGTTTCAATACAGTGACCTTCTCTCTTTGCCCAGACTCTTCTGCCTTAGGCTCAGGGACACCTGAGTATACACCTGATTCTAAGTGACTCGAAGCCAGCATTATGATGCTTCTACCTTAGCCTTGTGTGGCTGCCTTAATTCTTATGTTATGCTTTGTTCCCATAATCTGAGTTCCTCTTGGAATCCCTGTCCTCTAATAGAATAGAGGACTGTTTGAACACTTATGAGGACTTACACCCTGTCTCTATATGCAGCCCTCTGGCTGGGTCTGTGGATTCTAACTGTGTGTCCTATCTAAAAGCATCTCCTCGGTGGCAGAGTAGGAACTCTTTTCTCCTGCTCTGTCAGTAGCCTGGGGCATTGCATAGCTCTTCCCTTCCTCAAGGCCAGGGATCCTCCAATTTTTTTTCTAAAAATGACTAGATAAGTATTTCAGTTTATGTGAGCCATATGCTCTCTGTTACAACTATTCAACTCTGCCACTGTAGCACCACCACAGCTATAGAGAATACGTAAATTAGTAAGCATGGCTGTGTCCGAGTAATTTTTTTTAAGTCAAAACTAAGGGATGTGCAGGATTTGTTGGTAGGCTTAGTTTCTGGACCCCTGCTCTAGGCTACTGGTAGCTTCCCCTTTTTAGCTTACTTTATTTTTGTAGGATACCACAATCTTCGGACTAAGTCATGAAGGGTCATTGATTATGACAAATGTGTAACATGATAGAACAACAACAACAAAAAACTTACTTCTTTTTACCGTTTAAAAAAAAATCTTAGAAATGACATGTAGCATGTATCTCAACCTTGTTTTTCTCCATTCCCCATTAATAAGAAACTCAGGCTGCTGCTCCCAGGATTAGACTCTGTAAGCAACATAACAAAAGCTGTCACTGGTGGTTAGGGACACCCAGAGGGAGTGTGCTTCACACTTACAGGGCTGTCTCACATTTGCCTTCCTGTCTGGTAGCAGGTGGAGTTTCAGGCTTCTCATCTTAAAAATAACGTAATCCCCATCTCAAATTGGAAAAGGCTCCCAGGAATAAACCTCAAATATGCTGCTGGTATTTCATGAACAGAGAAGCAGGTCTCAACTGAGAAAACGGAATTAATGACCTCTGGGGCTCCTCCTAAGAGTTAATGACAGAGTCAAGAATTGCCCCTCCTTTAACCTAGGGCTGATCCTTATACCGTATTGCTTTGGTCTCACCAGGACCAGCCTGCTCAGGGACCATGCCATGTTGCTTAATCCTGTCTTCTTCTCTCAAATGTTCAACCACTTTCTCTTGCCTGAATTGTTATTTTTAAACACAGTTAAGTCTTTCCCAATTGATACAAAAACAAAAATAAACGTCGCATCTCTCTCTCTTCCCCATATCTTTTATCTCCCCTTGGTTGTCTATACTTGTCTCCACTCACGCCATTTATCCTTCAGCCCTTCCAATCTGGTTTCTATCTTCATCTATCCACTGAATCAGCTCTTGTTAAAGTAACCAGTAACCTCTAGGTGGATAAACTCAATGAGCATTATTTTCTTCTCAGTTCACTTGATTCTGAACAACAACTGATATAGTTGACCTCTTCCTCTTAGAAAACTCTGCTTCCTGAGTTTCCATAACAAACCTCTCTCTGTATTCTCTATCTCTGGCTCCTCATGCTGGCATTTTGAGTGCTACAATTTATTATCTTTACTAACCAAGTGTTATGAGGTTCTTACTTCATGCTAACCACTACGAAAATCTTGGAATATAACTTATATGAATTAATAAATGAAAATCTATGATTTTGATGTTGTAATGAAATGATGTATGGTGGTCCCCAGCCCCTTCTTCCTTCCTGCATTATAGTTCTTAAAAACAATAGAGTCTTGTTTTGAAGTTCTGAGTATATGGTCTTTTTTTCCAATAAGAGCAAATACTGGTATCAGTGGAGCCCAGTGGAAACTTTAAATTCACTTAATCTTTCGCCTACTCTCCCCCACCTAAAGCTTAAACCTCATTTTGATCATCTGCCCCTCTGATCTCTGACTGATCTGCTGGGACTAGTTTCAAATTACATAGCTCCTTCCCTCTTATCTTGACTTTATGACACATAATTGGCAATTGAAGAATAATTTTAAACCCAAAGACTTTTACGATAGCAAATCATACTAATGGCACTAATGGATTCAAGTATGCAGAGAATAGGACTCTCATTAAACCACTAATGTTAGAGGTTAAGGGCCCACAGCTCCAGGACATATGCTGTAAGAGGGGTGGTATGGTGGAAAGGCAGGCAAGTTCAGATAAACCAGCACAAAGAAACCTATAAATATGGTATGGAGTGATGCTTAAATTAAAGGAAGGAAGCCCCAGATAAGCAGATGGAGTTGGGCTATCAAATATTTCTTCTCCATCATTTTTGTCCAAGACTCTTCTTAGATTATTCCCTGAGAGTGACCATTCAATCTTAACCTTAAAAATACTCATTGGGGATACAATTTTGGCCTTCATTTGAGAATAACTGATTGATAATTTCATGTATTTGGGTCTCTGTTGGATATCTGAAAATCATCCCATGGATCAAGAATGATGAAACAGAAAAGACAAACAACTAGACAGTCTCAATGAGACCCATAACAATGTTCCAACCGGATGCTGGTATTTAAGATGGATAGCAAGTGCCAACTCTGAGGCACTTCCGTAGGAATTTTGTGTTTCCCATTAGAGAAATAATGAAGACTCCGTCTAATTTGCAAGTTTAAAATTGCAAATCCAACTCTAGGGAGAAAATTGGGTGAATCACAAGTGACTATTGCTTAAGTTTCACATGAGTAAATATATTGGCTGTGTTGGTATTATTCAAAACTCAGAGCCACAAAATACATTTTTGTATCATTTTATTTGTAGAAGAATGACACAATTATTTTCAGAATAATTAACTCCTCAGTTTAGTGACAATTATGTTCCATTATAATAATTAAAATCACACCCTGCTATTTGGATGAACTCAATAGAATAATGATTTCTTAGGGGAAGATTTAATCGGATCATTATTTTTTTCTCCAGCATTAAAAATATCTGTAAATTATTTCAACTCATTGTCGTACTGCTTAATTTTGAATTTGTTTGCTGTCCTATGGGAAGAAATATCACAGGGAAGATGGCAGTTTCAACATACCCTTGAACTATGTGTGTATGATAATTGTTGCTAGAAGCATGCCAGAGCTTGGCAAAATGCAGAACTGATGGATAGGTAGAGAACCAGGGCCACAGATGGTGGAAGTACCTGAAATCAGGTGGGCGGGAACAGGTTGTGAGCAGAAGAGTGGTATTTCAGGGGAATGGTCCATTGAAAGAAGAGCCCTAGTAAATGCAGGGGAGAATTAGAAGGGTCAGTAGGTCTCCTAGGGATGAAGTTGGCAGACCTGGAAAGGGTATTAGGGCCACAGGCAAATGGGCTGGAGTTCAGGAGAACACCACTGCTTTAAGGAGATACTGAAATATATAAGGCAGAAAACTAAGGAAAGAATGTGCTAGACCAATAAAGCAAGGTTTGAGGAAGAGCTAAACCCTTTTGAACACAGTAATGGTACTGGAATGACAACAGTGAGATTATCAACCCTACTTGGGCAGACAGCATATTGGTAGGTATTGCTATAACTACATGCACTATATCTTAGCTTGAATTATCTTATATACTAGATATATATAGTAAAGAAGGTAAAGAATGACTACTCAGATTCACTCAGGCAGATGTTAAGGGTCTTAAGAGGAAAAGCTTAAACCTAGGGCTTCGGTGAGGGATTGGGAAGCAATAAACTCCAGAAGTAAACTCATTCCTCAGAGAGTGCTAGGCTCTGTGGTCCCCTTTTGTGCCCTGGGAGTGTGAACGATTTGGAACTAAGAGGTAGTCTGTAAACCAGATGGTCTGAGCCCACCAGACTGAAAACTGTACAGAGGCAGGAACCAAGAACTTAACAAGTCTGGTGCTACATAGTAAGGGCTTCATACATATTTGTTGAATAAAAATGAACTGATTAATAAAAGGACTTCAAATGCATTCTATCACTTGTAGAGTTCCCAGTAGGGAACAGGCAGTAGGGTCAGAGATCATGGTCCATTGGGTGGTTCATTACTGCTTGATTTTGTGTCTAAGCACTTTCATTCAGTTACAGTGAGTGCATAACTTGGGAAGCTCAAACCTCCTAGCCCTCACAGCAGCAGGAGAACATAGTGAATCCTGGGAGAGAATAGCTTCTCCAAAAACAACAGTCTAAGAATACAATGTGCAGTTTTCTAAAGGAATTAGAGTTTACCTGGGAAGTGGGGTGAGACCAGAGTCACTGTAAGAATCCCTAATTACATTAAAACAGGAAAGCACCTGAGTGGATGGGCAGGCAGCTTTCTTGAGGAGACCCAGGTGCCTTGGATCAGATTTCTCCACTCTGCCCACTTGGTGCAACTGAACTCATTCCTAACAAAGGGACTCAATAGTAACTTGGCCTAGGAAAGGAGTTCCTGATCTTCTTATTCTACAGAAGACACTATATAACCTGCTGGTGGCTCAGTGCTGGCATCAGATGACCAAGGGTTTTATTTGTTTTGAGTTCAGCAGCATACAGAGAATCATCTGGTAGTTAGAAGAAAGCTGCCTTCTGCATTCAAACAATGGAGACCAGAATCTCCCATAGTCAGTGCAGCCAAGCCCCATTAGTATGGGGTCTAGTAAGATTGTCTAAGGACACAGTGGCAAGTCCTCCGCTGGTTGTTTAGAATTATCACCACCTGTGTCCTACATTACAGTCCATCCATAAAAATCAAGCCAAGTATGTTAGCAAACATTTTGTCATTCACCCCATATCCTCTTTCGTTCTTAACTCCTTCAATTCCTCCCACCACACTGACCCAAATACTTATTTTTACACCTGACTACGGTATCTGTGCCAGGATTCTTCTCTTGGTGACTTCTTGGCCTAACTCTGAGTTTTGGGTCTTTGGCTGACTGTAATATCATTGACACCCTGTCCCCCCTGTGGGACTTGTGAAACTTATACTAGAATTGTATCTTTTCCATTGTACAACATTTTGCAGAATGACATTATACTTAACTGTAAGATTGAGGACAGGAAGCATGCCTTCTCTTCATTGTATGCCTCATCCCCACAGAAGGTTTGGCAGTGAATACATACTAGTTGAATGAATGAACAAGTGCACATATTCTTCATATTTTGAACTCTGAAAGTTTATAAAAAACTTACTTTTGGCCAGGCACAGTGGCTCATGCCTATAATCCTAGCACTCTGGGAAGCTGAGGTGGGAGGATCGCTTGAGATCAAAAGTTGGAGACCAGCCTGAGCAGGACCCCATCTCTACTAAAAATAGAAAAATAAATTAACCAGTCAACTAAAAAGAAAAAATTAGCTGGGTATGGTGGCTCATGCCTGTAGTCCCAGCTCTTTGGGAGGCTGAGGCAGGAGGATTGCTCGAGCCCGGGAGTTTGAGGTTTCTGTGAGCTAGGCTGATGCATGGCACTCTAGCCCAGGCAACAGAATGAGACTCTGTCTCAAAAATAAATAAATAAAATAAAAATTTAAAAAAAACTTATTTTTATGCAATTAAAGCTGGGATAGTTTTTGAAAGTTTCCATGTCCACTTGGCATCATTATCCTGGAGTTGTGGACATGTTTCCTGTCCTTGAATATCTCCCCATCTATGGGGAAATCAGATACATAAATAATATCTAGGAGGAGCCATAGTAAAGATACACAGAGGATGCTATGGGAAGATGGGAGGGCAACTATGCAATCCTTTAAGATCAAGCAGAGGAAATGATACTTAATGAGAGTGTCAAATATTGAAGAGTAATAACGAAGAGGAAGAAGAGTGGGAAGTGGTCGTTCTGGGAGAGTTGGGTAGGGAAAGATATATTGCCTTGCTACCAGAGGATCATTACAAAAAAAGGCAAGAAGTATGATGTGGGGCAATTATGTACAATTTAATGCTCCTGCAGCATAAAGTTCCAGGCAGAGAAAGACCTGAATGAGTGGAGAGGTAGAAGGGACCAGATCACAGAGAGATTTTATACTCTGATGTGGATCTTAAGTGTTATTTTGTGGGCAGTGGGGGATGACATGGACAATTTGCAATTTAGAAAACTCTAGAAGATGTGCAAAGAATTAATTTGAGGTGGGCAAATCTTGAGGAAAGGCAATCAGTTAGAAAAATATAGCAGTAGTCGATAAGAGAGAAATATGAGAACCTGAGCATGGTAAAAATAGATGTGAAAATAAGGTGTCGAAACTTGGTGCTTGAATGGCAAGGGGTCTGAAAGTTACACCGAAGTCAAAAATAATTCCCGGATTACTAATTAGGCTGAAAAGTTGGATGGTGGTGACACTAATTGAAACAGAGACTGCAAGAAAGGGAAAGTGAGGAATTTTGCTCTAAGGTGTCTGCAGAACATTCACATGAGCATGTCTACTTCGCAATGGACTGTAAGAATGTGAAGTTTGAGGAGAAAGCGTTGACAATGTCAATTTGGAAATCATTAACATATAGGCAGTTAAAACCATGAGAACGTATGAGCTCACTCAGGGAGAATGTCTGGAGGAGAGTGTAGAACGGAGCACTGAATTAGAATGAATAACTACATTTGAGTAATGTGCAGAGAAAGAAAAGCCTGCCAATTTAACCAATTAATATCAGACTTGCCTTAGGGGACAACATAATATTTCCCCAAACACAATTCCCTATCATCCTCTTAATTCTATAACCCACTGCAATCTGGCTTCTGCTTCCTAATAAACTTTCTGGGTTTTTTAAATTATGTTTTTTATTTACAGACAATTTTAGATTCATATGTGGTTGTGTGAAATAATACAAAGAAATTCCATGTGCCTTTTACCAAATTTTTCTTAATGATAGAATCTTGTAAATTGTATCACAACCAGAATATTGGCATCAATATAGTCAAGATTTAGAACATTTCCTTTATGCACAAAGACCTGTCATGATGTCTTTTTTATGAAGCCAACTGGCTTCCTTTCCACCCTCAACCCCTTCTTAATACTAAGTAAGAACCCATAGGTTCCATTGTTATATTTTGTCATTTCGTGAGTGTTATATAGAAATAGAATCATATTGTACTTAAATTGTCTTGTTTGATACAACATAAGCTCTTGGAGATTCATCCAGGTTGCTAGAGGTAAAAAAAATTGTTTCTTTGTATTGTTGAGTAGGTTCCACGGTACGGCTATTACAGTTCATTTTGCCACTCACGTGTTGAGGGACTTTCCCCATTTTTTTTTTTTTCCTGCTATTGGGAATGAAGTTCACATAAACGTTTATGTATAGCTTTTTATGGGAACACAGGTTTTTGTTTCTCTAGGATAAATGATCAAAAATACAGTTTCTGGGTCCTATAGTAGTTACATATTTAGTTTTTTAAGAGACCACCGAAGTGTTGTTGAGAGCTACTGTACAATTTTACATCTTTCTCAGCAATGTATGCATGCTCCTGTTTCTATGAATCCTTGCTAGCATTTGACGTTGTCACTGTTTTTTATTTTAGCTATTCTGATAGATGTGTAGTGACATCTCATTGTGGTTTTAACTTGCATTTCCCTAGTGGTTAATGATGACGAACATATTTTCATGTGATTATTTGACATATGTAAATCCTGTTAAGTGGAATGTTATCTTCATGTCTTCTGCTCAACTCTGTAATCAGATTGTTTGTTTCTGTACTGTTGAGATTTGAGTTAAATATTGTTCCTATTCCTTTTTTTGTTGGCTAAGTGGTTTGTAAATATTTTCTCCCACTCCGTAGCTTGTCTTTTCAACTTCTTAACAGAATCTTTTTCACTGTAAAAGTTTTATATAAAATGTTAATGAAGTTTATTTTATCAATTTTCCCTTTTATGGACCATGCTTTTGTGCCAAATTTGTGAATTCTTTATCCCTTTATCTCAAAGAATTTTTTATTCCTAGAAGTTTTATAGCTTTAACTTACATTTAAGCCTGTGATTCATTTTTAGTTAATTTTTATGGATTTAGATCAAATTTTGTATTTGGGGGGTGTGAGCAGCAATAGATGTCCAATCACTTCAGCACCATTTGTTGAAAAGTCTGTCTTTCCTCCATTGACTTGGTTTTGCACCTTTGTGATGTGAAACAGTTGGACATATTTGTGTGGTTCTATATTTGAGTTCTCTATTCTGTTCCATTGATCCATGTGTCTGTCTCTCTGCCAATACCACATGTTCTTGATTATTGTAGTTTAGAATAAGCCTTAAATTGGATAGACTAGTTCTTCCCATGTTATACTTTTCGAAATGGTTTTAGCAACATAAATTCTGTGGTCTTTCCGTATAAATTGTAGGATAATCTTCTCTATATCTACCAATACAAAAAAAAAAAAGCAGACGATTGCTAAGATTTTGATAGGAATTGTGTCAAACCAGGATATCAGGTTGGAGAGAATATATTTACTGTATTGATTTTTTCAATCCATGAACATGGTATGAATCCCCATTTATTTATATCTTCTTGAATTTTTTCAGCAACATTGTATCATTTTCAAAATACAAGTCCTTTATAAGTTTTATTAGAGTCACAAATATTGTTTGAGCTATTATATGGTATAATTTGAATCTCATTGCCCATGTGTTTCTTGCTAACATGGAGAAATACAATTGACTTTTTAATGTTTATCTTTTATCCCGAAACTTTGTACTCACTTATTAACTCTAGAAATATTTTTGTAGATTGCTTGGGATTGTTGATGTAGACAAGCATGCTATCTGCAGATAGAGACAGTCTTATTTCTTCCTTTGGGATATAGATATCTTTTATTTCTTTTTCTTGCCTATTGCTCTGACTCACAGCACTATGTTGAATAAGAGTGGTGAGAGAACACGTTGGTGTCTTATTCACAATCTTAAGGGAAAAAGATTATCTTTCATCATTAAACATGTTACTTATAGACGTTTTTGAATTATCTTTATTAAGTTGAATTCCCCTCTATTTTTTCTGAAAGTTTTTATTATAAGCGTTCAAGTCTGTCAAAACGTTTTTGGACCAATTAATATGCCATATGGTATTTCTTCTATAGCTTGTGACTATGATGATTTGTGTAGATTGATTTTTAAATATTTAATCAGCCTTAAGCCCTGAAACAAACACTGCTTGGTCATAGTTTTAAATTAGTTTTATATATTGCTAAATTCTATTTGCTAGTTTAAGAATTTTTACCTGGTATTTATGAGTGATATTGTTCTTTAGTCACCTTTTCTTGTCTTTTTCTGTTCTGTATCAAAGTTATACTAGATTCATAAGATGAATTGGGAAGTATTTTCTCCTCCTTCATTTTCTGGAAGAGATTGTCTAAACATTTGGTAGATTTCTCCAGTGATTCCATCTGGGCCTGAAAATTTGTGGGGGGGGAGGAGTTTTTAAAATTATTCATTGAACATCCCTCACAGTTACAGGGCTATCTATGTAAATTGTCAATTTCATATTGAATGAGAATAGTAGTTTGTTTTTTTAAGAAAGGAGTCTATTTCATCTAAGTTGTGTAATATATATTTGTTAAGAAGTTCTCATAATATTCCCTCATTATCCATTTGATGTCTGCAGGGTCTATAGCAGGGGTCCCCAACCTATGGTAAGTTGTATGGTTATTTCGTTATGCATTACAATGTAATAATTAAAGAAATAAAGTACACAATAAATGTAATGTACTTGAATAATCCTGAAACCATCCACCCATCCCGGGTTCATGGAAAAATTGTGTTCCATGAAAACAGTCCTTGGTGACAGAAAGGTTGGGGAACACTGGTCTATAGTAACAGGTGTTTTATTGCTGATATTGGCGGTTTTCATCTTCTCTCATTTTATTTTGTCAGTCTTCCTAGAATATTTTGAAATAATTTTTTCAAAGAACTAGCTCTTGGCTTCATTGACTTTTCTCTTTTTCCTGTTTTTGATTTCATTTGTTTCTGCCTTTATCTTTATTATTTCCTCCTTCTGCCTGCCTTGAGTTTATTTTGTTTTTCTAAATTCTTGAGGTAGAATCCTAAATTATTGACTTGAGACCTTTCTTCTTTTCCAGCGTATGAATTTAGTGCTATGAATTTCCCTGTCAGCAAGCTTTAATTCTGTCACATGAATTTTGTTATACTATATTTTTACTGTACTTTTATTTTTTTGTTATACTGTATTTTTACTTTTTTCAGTGTAATTTAAATTTTTTTTCTGCTTGAACTATGGATTTAATAATTTCTTATTTAGTTTTGAAGTATTTGGGTATATTCCTATTAACTTTTAAAAAATTTCTAGTCTCATTGCATTGTTGTTAGAGAACCCACATTATATGATTCCAACTATTTTATATTTATGGATGTTTATGACTTAAGAAAATGGTCTATCCTTGTATGTATTCTTTTGGTCACTTAAAAATTACATATATTCAGTTACTGAGAATCCAGAGATGAAACCATCTACATATGGTAACCTAATCTTTGATAAACCAGACAAAAATATACATTGGGGAGAAGAATCTCTTTTCAATAAATGGTGCTGGGAAAACTGGATAGCTACATGCAGAAAAATGAAACTGG
>CAUYRT010050505.1:0-37270 GCA_963574885.1 Lepilemur ruficaudatus
TCTGCTTTGATCTTTGTTATTTCTTTTCTTCTATTGGGATTGGGATTGGTAAGCTCTTCCTCTTCCAATTCCTTGAGTTTATTCATTAGGATGTCAATATCCAAGCTTTTTGTCTTTCAGATGTGAGCATTTATAGCTATTATTTTTTCTCTTAGGTATGTTTTTGCTGTATCCCACAGGTTTTGGTAACTTGTGTCTCCTTTATCATTTAGTTCGAAGAAACTCTTGATTTCCCCCTTAATTTCTCCCTGACCCAAGAGTCTTTCAGTAATAAATTATTTAGTTTCCATGACTTTATGAAGCGGTGAGAGTTTCCGCAAGAATTAAACTCTAATTTTATACCTTTATGGTCTGAGAAGACACATGGTATAATGCCTGGCTAATTTTTGAGTCAGTTCCTCAGCATGGGCCCCTGATCTGGGTGCATCAGCCATTCCACTGGAACGTGGGACCTTGAAGATATCTCTGAAAGTACCCGCAGGTTTCAAAAAGGTGGTATTATCTATGAAGAAAGCTATTACTAAGAATCTGTGTGACCACCATCTGTTGGCTCCAGAGTGGCAATTTACAGAAGTAAATGGGACAGTGGCTGATTATTATTATTATTATTATTATTATTAGCTAGGCTTTTACCACAGTTCTCACCTTGCACCCCTTTTTATTAATTTGTAAAGGCAGTTTCAATGTTAATAAACCTGTGTTTGTTTTCCTGCATTAATCTTTGGCCAGTGTGATTTCCTGGATCCCAGCTTGAGAGCCTAAGGCAGGTGGAGGAAGAGATCTTCCCTCTTCCCGGCCTTGTAGTACCAAGTGGGCTCTAGAGACCAGTCTGCCTCTCACTCCTGCCTCTCAGCTTCTCTGCATCTCTCTTGTGTTTGCTTATTCCTCTTGTTCTTCCAGCCAGCTTCAGACTCTCTGCTCCCCTGTGACATGGGAAACACATAACCTGGTGACCTGCACTCAGCCTCACCTTGCTGATACATACACTCAAGTCTCTATCCCACCTTCCGCTTTCCTCTGTCTCTTAGTTCAGAGTCAACACTTGTCTAGCAGGAATTTTGTTTTGGTTTCTTTTTTTGTGGAGTAGGGGTGGGGAAATTAGGTATCACAGCCTCTGCTACGTACTCCATGTGGGCTGGGATTCTTCTAGAAAGGAGTGTGGGAAGGAAAAGGCAGGCACTTGAAATGTGTTTTGCCAAGATAAGATTTCAATAGGAGAAAGTGAAGAAAGGAACGAGTATTTGTTTGTGGAGCCCCTGCTAACTGCCAAGTACTATGTCCAGCACATGGAAAGCACATCACTCAACCTTTCTGTCACCTTTGCAGGCTATATATTATCATCACCATTTTTACAGAGAGATTAACTTGTCATGAAAGGATGTTATACTAGAAAAGGTAGAAGCAAGATATAACCCAGATGGCTGACTCCAAAATTGATATTCTTTCCTTTCTAACATGTTACCTTCGGTGAGAGCTTAGTTTAGAGTGGAGAAACATGCAGAAGGGCTTCATGAAGGAGAGCTTGAGAGGAGGTAGGCTTGGCATTGCCAGGCACAGGAGAAAGGTGTGGCCGGTGGAGAGAACAGCGCGTGCAAACGGACACACGGCTACACGCCATGATCTGTGGGAAGAGACAACTGTGCCCCTTACCTGGAATGCACAGGGGAGGGACGGAGACATGGGCCTGAGAAAAGTCATTTGGGATCAGATAATGGAAGGTCTTTAATGTCAGCTAAGGACTTTGGTCTAACAGACCTGATTCAACAGCTGGTGATTATAAATTCCCAAGAAATAGAACAGACCCAAATTTTACAGCATACACTTTAGAAAGTGAGATATTTCTATTACTATAATGTCTTTAAATACATAGGCTGTAATTAGTCTGCTTAGGCTGCTATAACAAAATACCACAGACTGGGTGGCTGAAACAACGGAAATTTATTTCTCACAGTTCTGGAGGCTAGGAAGTCCAAGACCAAGGTGCCAGCCAATTCAGTTCCTGGTGAGGGCCCTCTTCCTGCCTTGCAGAAGGCTGACTCCTCGCCGTCCTCACATGGCCTTTCTGCAGTGCTGCAACGAGGCGGGGGAGGCTCTGTGGTTTCTCTTCCCATAAGGGCACTAGCCCAACAGACCAGGCCCATCCTCAAGACTCCGTCGAACCCTAATCACCTCCCAAAGGCACCACCTCAAAACACTATCACATCGCTGGTTAGGGCTTCAACATATGAACTTGGCGGGAGGAGAATAAACATTTACTCTATAACACAGGATTAAATCCCAAAAAACCAAGAAACACAGTTAATGCAAAGATAGCTTTGGAGTGATCATCTACCTCCTGAGAATCTGTTTCCTGCATGAATCAACCTGACTTCTGAGGGGACTGGCACCTGAAAAGGCTGACTTGGGAATTCACACACTGAGGGGGTCTTATTTATGCTGTAGCTCAGTTTAAATGCCTCCAGCAGCGCTTTCTGCATAGACAAAACGTGAGCAGCGGCTCAAACCCACCACGTTCCTCCAGGTAATTCAGCCGTTCTCCTTGCTCCAGCATGGCCCACAAATCCTCACTGACTGTTGTTCAAAAGGTTTATGAGTCAGGAAGAAAGCCTGTAGTTTGAGAACCATCTCATTTATCGGAAACATAAAGCCGAGGTTTTCTCTTGTCCTGAAATATCCAAATAATCCATCCAAAACAATGAAATAATAAATCTCTCACCTGGGCTCTTCACCTTGCTTTTGTCTTCAGCTTCACTTCTCAGTCGTCTCCTCCAGGCCCAGCTGGAAATGGGTAAGTACTCGGTGTGACTGATGCTACCGCAGGACCGACAAGGAAGGGAGCGTGGAGTTGGAGCGGCTTCCAAACACACTCCCGGCACCACAGACGTTCTATACCTATTTCGTTTTAGAACTACTAAAACCCTGCAAAGGGTGTTACTGATATCTCCACTATGCACATGAGGAAACTGAGGCTTTCAGGGAGAGATACTGTTAGTTATTTGTCTGAACTCACTCCCTGGTTAGAATGCCAGCTGCAAAGCCCCGGAGGATGCGCTGGCACTTACCTAACTGTAGCGTTGCTCATAAGACTTGAAACATCTAATTCAACAGGATTTTAGTCACTCAAAATAGGTTGAAGTCTCCTAACAAGCTTTAGCAAAGCTTTAAAATTCCTTTCAGGTCAGAATGCCAAAACACCGCTTATTAGACCTCCTGCATAAAGGATGAGCGGGATTGCCGTGGGATCTTGGCTACTGCTCACAGCCTGGTCCCCGGGATGCTGAAGTTCTCCCTCCCTCTGGCATGCGATCCTCCGGGCTTCTGGCATCCTGCTGCCAGGCAGTTCAAGCCTCTGCTTCCTTTCTCACTACGGGCAGTCCCGTCAGCCACACGCTCGTGAGGGCGAACAGAGGATGCTCCACAGTGGACGACGTTGTCAGGTGGCTTTGCCCGACGGTAGGTAACGTAAGTGCTCTGAGCACGCCGAAGTGCGGCCAGGCTAAGCTATGATGCTTGGTGGCTTAGCTGCAGTAAATGCATTTTTGGTTTAATGATATTTTCAATTCAGGATGGGTCTCCCTGGATGTGGCCCCATTGTAAGCTGAGGAATATCTGTGGTGTGAACTAGACTTTCAAAAGAGGCATATACTGTCAATGGGATTTCAACAATCATAGTATTTCCATATCCCTCAGTCAGTACCTACCATTCACCTATAGAATGAGCCCAACTGGTATTTAAAGGAGCCGGATATTTATTCCTGCTGCAGAACTTTATACTGAACAAATAATATTTATGAAAAATAAAACTAAATAAAAGGCTTCCCTGTAATCACAGATCTTTCCTATGTGTCCTTTCCTGGCACCTGGTAATACTGGGAGCACAGAGCAGGTTTTCAGTGGGTCTCTGTTGAGTGTGTGCTTTGGGGTACATCTTAGACGACAGTCAATTATTTTTCCAGTGTTCAGAATGAATCACAGGAAGAGCAATTTAGTTCATCAGCGAGGCATGAGCAGGATAACAGGGTTTCTGATGAAGTGAGGATTCGTCCCTACAATTAAGGAACATACTTGCTAACTGCCTCTTGGATTTCTGTTGGGCTGTACCTGTGGCAAGCAAGTTTTTCCTTCTCCCTGGCTCAGGTGGTTGGTGGAGTGTCATCGCAATGAACTCCTTGTTATGAAGCTTTGCCCATGAATCTGCTTTTGTTTTTTTCCAGCATTTATTTTTCATGTACTCCCCTTTTTTTTCTCAAGTAAATGCTAATTTTATTTCCCAGATTTCTTCACATGAAATTATAAGGGTACCATAATTGTTTATGAAGAATGTCAAAACAGTACACTAATAGGTTGTAGAGTTTAAAGCTCTACAATACGTAACACATTCAAGTAGTTTCTCTAGGATGGTGTGTAAGTGAAGAAGAAATGAAGGCTCATGCTGTGAGTTTACTGTCTATGCGTATTTCCTATATACTCAAACTAGCTCACGTTCAGTTCTTTGAACTATGATATTGTCCTTACACCTAGTAGCTCATTGTCTGTATGGCTCTTAATAAGATGATATGAGACAGTGATGATCAAATGTGGAAATACTCTTTTTTCTTAAAGAATTTTTAACTAGGTCTACATGGGGAAACATAGCAATGCGTTAAATCAATACATTAATAGTTGAACTGGACATTGTTTGATGGCCTTTCCTTCTCTTTCCATAAGTTCCCAGCTGTGCAATTTGAGGAGGACTGACCTCATTCCCTGCTTAAAGGGTGAACCTTAAGCTTAGGTTAAGCCCAGTGGGCTTAGCCCAATGTCTCTGTTCCACCCCTCTGAATTTGCCATGGTTGGACACTCAATGTAATTTGGGCCAATGAGACAAAGATGTTTACTGGGAGATTCTGGAAAAGTAGCTGCCTCTTTCTTGTTTGGAGTCTCTCAGAAGAGAGAGAATTTCTTTAGTGTGCTACATATTTGAGATCTGAGCTGCTGCAGCTACTAGGAGGGAGGTGCCCTAGAGGTGATGACGACATACACAGGGAACCAATGCTGAGAGAACCTCGGAGAAAGAAAGCCCCAGCTCAACAGCCTGGAAACCTCTAGATTAAGCCTCACCTGAGTTAGATCTACCATTATTTAGTTACATTAATCAATATATTACCAGTCTTGCTTAAACCGGTTTGCATCATACTTTCTTTTTCTGGCAATCAAAGCATGATAACAAAGGTGACTTTTCAGATATCCAAACAAGAGCCATGGCAGCATTGGTGGTTCAGTGGTAGAATTCTCGCCTGCCAAACAAGAGTCGTATGTCTACTTCATACGGGTGGTAATTGTCCTAAGGCCGTCTCCCTTTCTCTTTGGATTTTTCTATGCCAGAAGGGTCTTAACTCATTATTAAAATTTTCAAAAATAATTTAGCCAAGATGCTCTGTGGAGTTCCTCACCTGCTTCTTAAAGGAGTTTGAGATTTATTCATTTAATTAGTGCATATTTATTTATTTACTTATTTTTTTGAGATAGAGTCTTTCTCTGTTGCCCAGGTTAAAGTGCAGTGGCAGCATCACAGCTCACAGCAATCTCATATTCCTGGGCTCAAGCCAATCCTCCTGCCTCAGCCGTCTGAGTAGCTGGGACTACAGGTGTGTGCTACCACACCTGGTTAATTTTTTTTTTCTTTCTTTATAGAGACGAGGTCTCACTATTGCCCAGGCTGGTCTCCCACTCATGGCCTCAAGTGATCCTCCCACCTCGGCCTCCCAATGAGCTAGGATTATAGGTGTGATCCACCATGCCCAGCCTCAATTAGTATTTATTGAGTACATGTTATGTGACAAACACTCTTTCTTTGAAAAGAGTTTATCTATTTTTATTATTTGATATCTATGTAATATTTATTTTAAAGAAACTATTATACAATTAAATATATGAACTACTGATTTAGTCTAACCTCCTCATCCTAAAGATTACCAATTTGAGCCTAAAGGAGGTTAAGTAGTTTGTTCAAGGTCTCATGGTAAATTTTAGAATTGGAAAGAAGTTCCTGGTTTCCTGATCCATGATCCAACGGCTTTTCATTACACTCCACTGACTCCTCGCATCCACTGTCACTGCATTTGGTAATCATTAGATGTTATTTTTCCCAGGCTTTGATTAACCAACTCCATTTGGTCTACAAAAATTGAATCGGAAAGCTAACAAGAACTGACTAACTGACTTTCCTATGAAATTTCTAGCACTTCCTATTTTCAGACAGGCTAGAAATACCCTGTGAACAGCCTTTCTTATAAGATTTGGCATCTGCCTCTTGCTATGATCAGAAATAAAAAGTGTAGAGGTTGGAGAAAATTAACTAGAAAAATATACCTGAAAAATCTTAGTTTACATACACATGGGAACTTTCAAATATTAGTATCAGACCCAGGCCCTGATGTTGCCTAAGCTCTGTTGACCAAATCTGTAGACCAAATATTTGTCCTGATGTGTTTTCACAGCAATCATTTGCTTAACTCAAAACGCTATATGTTGTGATAACAATAATTTCAGAATTGAGATGAAAATCTTTTTTTGCTTTTAACAATCAGATTCAGAAATGAATATTGATTAATAATTTCCAATATCTGTGACCCCCTCCCAGTAGAAAACCACAGGGTCCTCCTGGAAGTTGATCTTTGTTTCTCTGTGTAACAACATTAGTAATAATGCAAGTGACTTCTGACAGCATGCACGTAGACAAATAAATGACGTAAAATGAGCCCTTCAGAAGTATAATTTCCTTTTGTACAGCCATAGCGCAGACTGGAGTGGATTTTAATTCCAATCTCAGGAGTGTAGTCTGGTTACTTAGTATCAGTATTCATTATACTAAACCACTTTGTGATCCCCTATGTGTTTTGTTTCATAACAGTGCCTTTCATTAATTGCATGTAATATTAATTCTCGTTGATGCCATATTTGATTTTCATGTGTAAATAAGCCCTGCCTAATCTATTTGTTTTCCATTACTTTCCTTAAGCATTCTGCATTGTTTGCTGGGGGCAGAGGATTTACCCTTCGTTTCACCCGGTCTTTGATTAGTGTGCTCATCCATGATGGATCAACATAAGACACGTATTTCAATCTTCAAATGCACTCAAAATATGTTGCTTTTATTGCGAGGGTGGTAACTTCCCTCTCTAATATTAGAAATTCTCCTTGGAGACTGTAGTTCCAGGCTTTTAGGGAGTCCAAGTTGCTTATATGAATGGAGTGTTGGAAAAATCAACTGAATGAATAACTAGAAAGATTTTATTTGAAAAGGGAACAGAAAGCATAAACTGAAGAATGGAGTATTCTATTTTAACAAAGTAAAAGGGTCTTCTCTTTCTGCTTTCTCAACTTTCTATCAGGTTATATGGGCATTTTATATAGGAGAGTCTGGAAAGGTAAGTAGATAGATGGATAGGTGGATAGATAGATAAATAGATATATACACACCCACATATGCATATATTTAATTATGAGGGGTTTTTGGTAAATAAATAACTCTGAAAAGTTCACCTACGTCAGGAAACAATAGTAAGGAGATTGTAAGCTTCATTAGGGTAAAAAAATGTCTGTAGAAAAATAAAAAGAAATTTATACCAACAAATATTTATTAAATTAATCCTAATAAGTTTGATTCTATCTCCTTTGTCCATCATTACTCCACAGGGAAATTGTTACTCTGTTGTCTTCAACACTTCAGTGAGAGGCAGGACACAACGGGGTACTGAGTTTTGTTCATTTGAGTCTTTTCCAACAATACACACTTGAATACATCTACTTTGGATATATTAGAGTTGTTACTAATAAAACAAACAAACAAAAAACCTGCTCAGAGTTTCCAAAGAGTAACATCAGGTCAGCAATGTGTTCCCTGGCGCAGGCAGCTTCCGTGAGCACTCACTGTGTGCTTTCAGTGGAACAGCTTAGTAGTATGGTGAATTTGTTTTTTAAATCCTCAAAATGCAAATTCATTTTACCAATTGGTTTTACCTGACTAATTTACTTATTTGGAAAGCACGAAGCACAGCCAGAACCAAATCCTGCTTTAAGAGTTGAGATGTCCTCCCACTGGTGGCCAACGGGGAGAAATTCTGTCCTGATTCCCCAGGGGATTCTCATTAGCAGCCAGCCCAGGGTCCGGTGTTTCTGAGTGAAGATCATCGTCCCCTCTACCGATGATTTCAACTTGATTGGACACATAACTATCCCCAAGGATGACATGGCGAGGATCCTTTGGTACAACCAGGAAGCATCAAGACTTCCAACTTATCCTGCTTGTCAACAGTGATATTTTCAGGGTTCAAATGCAACACAAAATGGGTCTAGAGTGAACTTAACTCAGAAACCTAGAGCTCACAGAGATTCTATCGACCCTAGAACCAGAGCAATGGTGGCAAGTCCTGACCCTCCTTCCCTACTCTGGTCTGATTCTTTTCTTTCCCATGAAGTATCTCTTATATTAAAACCTATAACTTATTAAAAAAAGCTGTAGACGTCCCCATTTTCTTGATTTGGAGAAGTCATTTTACTTTGTCAAACTCTGAAGGCAAGAAACCTAATCCTATTTTCAGAAGAACAAAGTGCAGCTGAGCTTAGGGCCCTGGACATGGATGACACCCCAGTTTAACAGTGCCAGGCCCTCCGTGAATGAAGCACGTGCTGATTTCATCTGCAGCTTGCCTATTCCAAAACATACTTGTGCTGAACACATGATACGACATTTGCTCTGTGATTAACTCCAGGGATTTTTTAATTCTTGGAGAGGCTAAATTGGGTGGGCTGTTTACACAATATTCATTATGTATCCACAGCATGCTTAAACCAAATTTGTTATTTGAATCTGCCTTTGAAGAGTTATTTCATGGGAGACCACATTTCTCTTTGGTCTTGTTCCTATGAGAAGCAGACAATTACACCTAACCTTTGTAAATTTAGAAAATAGAAACTGCATTTGAGTAGGGTAATTATTTTGGCAGGCTCTTTATGCTATTTAACTTAATTATTCACATCAATCCTCTGTACATGTCTAATGTATTTTCATAATTCCTTAAGATTTTTTCAGCATCTCATTTTAGTGAATGTTTTACTAAATAATGTTTATTATCACCTTAAAAATTTTGTCAGCATTCAATTTAATGCGATTGAGTTTAAATTGTCCTGAGATTGTTTATGTAAATGATTATCACATCTTTCATCTTCCTGACAAGTGGTTTATTATATATCCATAGTTTATTGGTAACACGTACTAGAGCCTTTTGGAAGCAGCAGGAACATTAAAACATTAAATACCTGTTACAATTCTGGCTGAGTGTCGAGTGTTTCTGTTTGTTTTGGATAGGTTTTTGTTTTCTTCTTTTGAAAGTACAGTATAAGCTTGCGTATGAGAGAATTATTCTAAAATTTCATATTTTAATTTTTATGTTGAGTCATATCTTCATAAGAATAATTAAAACCAATTTTAATCTACATCTAACTTATGAAGAAGAAAAGTTGAACTGTAAAGCCACTGGGTTTTTCAATTACTTCCAGTTTTATTAGCCAAACAATAGGGAGTTTTCATTTCCTCTGCCTTCTACACCTTCCCATTTTCTGAGGCACGCATGACTCACTTCGGTTTGTTATAATACTCTTTCTTGAGGAACTGGGAAACTTAATTAGGAAGGCACTCAGTGGCAGCTGGAGCAGGGGCCAGTTCTCGCTGAGACCCCACAGGGGCTCCTGCCGCCAGGGTGATTCAGCAGGAGGTGGGAGGTGAAGGGGGGTGTCTCTGGACATCTCGGGCAGGGCACAGCTCATTCCACTCCTGTGAACGCGTGGGGCCAACCTAGAGGAGGAGTAAGAGGGGTGGGGACCCAGTGGCGTGGAGTTTGCTCACATCAGTACCAGAAACATTACATCACAGCAATTCAGACTGCCATGGGCCCGTTTTCACAAGCCACCATTTTACACCTTGACTATTTAGATTCCGGGTTTAGATTCCATTTAGATGCCACCTGTTTAGATTCATGGTTTTGAAAATTCTCTTGTCTCTAGGTACTTACCTTCTTGTGAAATTATTAGTAGTTGTGTACAGTTCAGTACATACGCCTGCCACCGGAGTCTGTTCCTGATCAGTGTTTTCTCCCATCATGCCCTTTATTCTGCCCTCCCAGAAAGGTGTGAACACCTGGAATGATGGCTCCTAATGTCCAGAAGAGCCCAGCCTTGTGCCATCCCCTCGTCTGGTAGAGGAGCACCCAGGAGCAGAGGGGCGACACTCTCGTCTGTGGCTCCGTCCTGTCTGGCCCACCCTCCGCGTCCATCCTCCAGTCCTGGGCAGGCTGCACCACACAGTGCGCACTCCCTCCCTTTGGCCTCATCTTGCTCAGTTTTGCAAGTTCATCTCTGTATTAAAACACATTGTGTTCTTTCCATTTTTCCTTCTAGGCCTCTTCCAAATTCCAACTGTCCCCTTCCTAAAATTCAATCTTTCCTCACTCCTTTCCTATTTCCTCTCCTCTGTCTCAGGTGAATTTTATCTGTTAGCCCTTTACATTCCCAGAGCCCAAAGTTAAACATGTTAGTGCTATATCTGCATCAAAGAGAAGGAAGACGCTAAGTTTTGATGTAAAAATAGAATAAAGAACCTGTACCATCAGCTCCTAGTGCTCTTGGAAGTGGAAGATTGTCCACTCTATTCCCCAGGGTGAAATAATGTTGGAAAGAATTTTTCCAAATTTCTTCCTTCTAAAAAGAGAGTAGAAATTGTTCGTCTGATTGTTGAAGAAGGAAAAAGTCTCTTCCTGGTACTGCTTCCCCATCACACTCGGTTCATCAGCCCCTTCTCTAAGGGGAGTTGGCCAGCAAGAGTTCAGTTTTTCCACACATCCCCGTGCAGACAAGTAGGCCAAAGCTAGAATTAGAACAGGTTTGGGAAGTGCAGAATGGACACAGGTAGAATATACATTATCCAATGCACCTGTGTTTTTTTTTAGATTGAGGCTGATATTGTGACCTACATTTATGTGAAACTTGTGTCTAGTTCCCAATTAATTTGGAACTCAGAGGGCTGTAAAAGGGATATTTGTGATTGTTATCCACAAACCACAACAACAGAGATTGGAAAAAGCAATCCCATTCATCTATAACTTAAAAATCTCAGAATAAAATTATATGTGTGTCACCATTACAGAGAGCAGGAGTCACATGTTCTTATGAATTTGAACAGGACGGTGCTGTCCAACGTGGCAGCCACCAAGCACACATGGCTGCTGCGCATTCGATGTGTGCATGGTATGACTGGAAAGGTACTGTCAGGTAACACGCACACCAGATTACAGAAATTTAGTCAATAACAAGTAAAACGTCTCAAAAACTTTTATGTTGATTACATGCTATTAATGCAATGGCAATATTTTGGATATATTGGCTTAAATAAAATATATTATTAAAATTTTATAAAAGAAGTGGGAGTCTCTCCATTGATATCTTTATAAAGCCTTCCTAGACTTTTTCCTAAGTTGTTGAATTTATTGGTGTGAAGTTGTTTATAATATTCCCCTATTGTCCGTGTGTGTTCACTTCTACGCCACTTGTCACATGGGGAGTTACGTGTACCGCCACCGGTCAAGGGGCCAAACGCCCCGATCAGCACAGGACCTTTTTATGGTCACCTCCTCCATCCTTAATCCCTGGCAACCGCTAATCTCTTCTCCATTTCTTTCTTTTTGTCATTTGGAGAATGTTATATAAGGGGAACTGTACAGTATGGAACTTGTTGGGATTGGCTTTTTTTCTCTCAGCAAAATTCTCTGGCAATTTCCCTAAGTTGCTGCACGTGTCAATAGTTTGAGCTTTTTCATTGCTGAGTAGTATTCCACGGTGTGGATGCCCTACAGTTTGTTTGACTATTCACCCACTGAAAGACGTCTGCATTGTTGTTAGTTATCGGCAGTTGTGAACAGAGCTGCCGTGAATATTCCTTTTTGTGTGAACATCAATTTTAATTTCTCCTAGATAAATGCCCAAGACTGCAACTGCTGGGCCTTGTGTGTGGTAGTTCTATGCCTTATTACCTTTTTAATTCCAATACAGTTTGCAGTGATATCCTCTCTTTCACACCTGATATTGGTAATTTTCTGTTTTCTCTTTTTCTTGACCAATCTTACTTTCAGATTTATTGATTTCATTAATCTTTTCATTTCAAAATACCAGTTTTTCCAATTTTTAAATACACTTTATTTTAGAATAATTTTAGATTTACAGAAAAGTTACAAAGATGGTACTGAGTGCCTGTATACCTCTCACTCAGTTGCCCTATTGTTAACCTCTTACATTAGTTTGATACATTTGTTACAATTAAGAAATCTACATTGGTACATTACTATTAACTAAAAACTATAGGCTTTGTTCAGATTGCATTGGTTTATCCACTAATGTCTATTCCAGGAGCCCGTCCCGGACACTCCATTACATTTACCCCTGTCTCTTTAAGCTCCTTTTGGCTGTGACGGTGTCTCAGAACTTTCTTTGGGGTTGAGGACTGCTACAGTTTTCAGGAGCACTGGTCAGGTGTTTAGTAGAGTGTCTCTCCATTTATGTTTCCCTTTTGTTTTCCTTATGTTGAGACGAGGGTTGTAGGTTTGGGGGAAGGAGACCACGGAAGTGAAGTGCCCTCAGGTATCTGTTCTTTGCAGCAGGTCACTAAGTGCACGCCACACTCAGCTTGGAGAGTGGCGGGAAGAATTAAGCTCCTTCTTGTGAAGGGGCTTGTTTCCTTTTTAATTTTCTTACTTTTCTCTCAAATATCAGAACCTAATAAAAATAAAAGACTTCCTTATTCTATCCTATAGTATTTTTAAAAAATTGTCTGTGTTAGTGTGGAAATGATGTTATTTCTGCTTTTCTATTGCAAATGTTCGTTTTAGCTATGTCAGAGTTAAACAGGTTTTTATTGGCTGACTTGGGGATTTAATCACCATTTATTGTTTTGTTCCTATGGGAAAATGCATTTTAAGACCTGAATGACTCACTAACATACTTCAGAAACAAAATGCACTAGCCAGTCAGAGGTTATTATGAAGATAGAAAGAGACCCAGGGCTCCCTCTTTCTTTTGATGTCAAATCTAAACCTGTGTTTCCGTTTTGAGCCACGTCATTAAGGACCCTAAACTACATCCTATTTTATTTTCCTTCACCTCATTCATATTGCTATGCCAATTTGCAAATTAAGTTAAAATATTGGGGCAATTCAACCCTCTAAATTCCTCTACTGACCATTTTTGGTACTTGTATCTCTTAGCACTAAACTGCTTCTTTTTCAATTCATTGTTAAATTGTAAGCTTTTTAGCATTGCTCTAAATTTTAAATTTTTTAAAAAAGCCATCTTTGTTGATTTTTTCTTATTCTTTTTTTAATTTTTTTAAATTTTTTTATTTTTTTGCACTTCAGTAGTCACTGTGCTTTTGAAACTTTAGCATTTCAAAAGCCACAGTTATAGTTGTAATGGTCCTCAGAAGTGCTGCAGAGTATTTGTCTGGTGAAGCCTTTCCCAGCATATTTATCAAATGCCTGTTAAGAAGCCAGACACTGCATCTGGGCAAATCAAAAGGGTTTTATACAAGGTCCTCTTTAATTCTGCACTCTGCTCCCAGAATGGGTGTTCCAAAACACAAAATCAGGCCTGCCACTCTTCATTTTAAATGCTTCAAGAGTTTATAGTTTTTTGGAGGAAAACTTTACATTCCCTTAGCTTATCCTACAAGAATTGTGATATTGAGTGGTCTTCCAAACTCTCAAAGTCTTATTTTATTCTCTCTCTCCCTTTTTAAATAGTGGTAGTAGACCTGTCTGGGTTCTCACACAAATGTGTAATGAGACCTTAATAAGGTAATTGTGTTGAAAAAACACAGGGCATAACATAATTTTATGTCCTCTTGGTTGTAAACTTTTTATTTCATATTTTTACAAGACATTAAAAAGCTATGAGTTATTCTGTTCATTTAAATAGAAACCTGAAGAATGGATAAGAGTTAGTTGCAAAAATGGGTCTTGGAGTGAGGCAAGGGAGAGTGTGGTCCAGATGTCTGGAGAAGAGAGAAAATTTCCCCACATCTGGGATCTCAAAGTAAAGGTTGTCCTGGCACAGAGTAGGGGTCGCTGCCACTAAACAAGAACGAACAGCTCCAGCATGATGTGTTGCTGCCAACTCTTAGAATAGTCCCAGATGCTAGTTCAGCACTAATTTGAAATGACTGGATCAGAAGGTCTATAAACGTCTCAGAATTATGGCTAATACTGTAAGTGAAAAATCTGATATTTGGTAGATTTCTGGATGGACTTTAGAGAAAAGATTCTGGGACATTTACCACTGGCTAATTTATTAGGGAAACTGTCTCAGTAGCATTTAGTTACTTTAGCAATACAGGATTAGAGGTTCTCCCAACCCCCAAAGAAGTTTTTATTAGTGAACAAAAATATAGCAGAGAAGTTATGTTTTTAACTTTTAAAAATTCTATATATTCCTTCTCTAGAGTTTAAGTGTAAGAAAATAGAAATAATATCCTAGGTGGACCCTAATAAACCTTGTTTCCAGCACTCCAGACTCAGCTGGTGTGAGCCTTCATGGCAAATGCCAGCATCAATGCATATTCCAATGTGGTGTCCATGCTGGAGCCCACTGATACTCATCAGGGCTGGCCACATAATTTGTGAGGTGAGCAAAATAAAATGTAGGACCTCAGCTGGGGGCAGGAAAGTCAGTCTCCTTTCTTGTGGGCCTCTGCCCCAACTCACAGTGGACAAGCAATCGCTAATCGATGAACTCAAAGCCCAGTAGCAAATGTGTTAGCTCTCTGTAGAATGGGGAGACTATCCTCTCCCTCCATTTCTTTTCCCCCAAAATGAGATGGAATGTTGGATGGGAAATAAGAAAAATTTTAAACATGACATTTCATGAAATTACCAAGGGAGTAAGAATATGTACAGAAAAGTTCGAGGACTGAGCTTATGGGAGAAATGAGGAAGAATTAGCAAGGGACCCTCGATTAGCAAAGAAGTAGGCTTTGAGACAGGGGAAAAGCCGGAGGGTGTGATGTAGTAAAATCCAAGCGGAGAACAGATTTCCCCGAGAAGGGAACGGCTACTGCGGCAAATGCTGCTGAGGGTTCAAGTAAGGTGAGAACTGAAATGTTCAGTAACATGGAGATACCACCAGCAGCTTGGAAAGAACAGTTCCAGTGGAACTGTTGTTGGTTTATTTGAGTATGTTCAAGAGAGGATCAAGGAACAGGAATGGAAGAAAACAAGGTTACGCAATTCTAGAGGAGTTTTGTCGTAAAAGGTTTCAAAGAAATGCAATAATGGCTAGAAAAGGAATTGGAATCAAAACAAGTTTTGTTTTGCTTTGTTTTTAAACTAGCGTACACATAGCAGTATGTTTGTACGCTGATCGGGGTGATCCGGCAGAGAGGGGTATTGACGATCGTGGAAATGAGTGTGGAACGGTGCTCTTGAGCAGTGAGGGGGAAGAGGGCTGGTGAACAGGTGGAGGAGTTGGCCTTGTAGAGGCAGGTGGCTGAGCAGGTGGTACAAATGCTGGGAACTGGGCAGAGAAGGTGCCGAGAGATTGTGTGGGTTCTGTTCTGATGGCTTCATTTTTCTCAGTGGAGTCGGAAGAAGAGTCATCAACAGAGTGTAAGAATGGGGAAGGAGGTGTTTAAAGTTCGAGAAGGGAAAATAAGAAAAGACATAATAATTTAAAAGAGAAAATACCAAGGAACTAAGAAGATAGGGTGTGTGTGATGCTGACCAACCTTAGGGCCCACGTTAGGCTGAAGGACAAGGACCTAAAGGAGTGCAGTTGGCATGGCCATGCACTTCCCCGGCCACAGCACTCACGCTGGGTCATGCCTCAAGGAGGTGGAGAATAGCATTTAACCAGCGCTGGTGTTTTGTCAGGTAAGAGGGACAGCAAAGACGAACATGCATGTAAGGGGTGTGTTTAGTGACTGAACGTGAAATGTGCACAGTGGAAGAAGAAATGAGGGCATGAAGGGGTTAAGGGACATGAAAGTGAGGTAGAATCCAGGTTCAAGGGTAGAGAGAGCGAGCGAACCAGTTCGGAGGAGTTAATCAGACAGTGGGATACTTGAAATAGAGATTATGACGCTATTGAGTAACGGTAGGATTTAGGTTATACAACAGGCATAAATCTCCGAGATTGGATAGAAGACAAAATTATTGAAGGGGAGATCAAATTTTTGATAGGCCAAGAATCTGTATTAAATAACTGATTCTGACATGGGTGGTCCAAGGACCGTGTTTTGAGGAACTCTAGTTTTACGTAGAGTTGACTAGCTAAGCATAAAAGTTTAGAGTGAAGTCAGAAAACTTGAGGGAGCTGGAAGGAACAGGGTGATTATTTACAGAATGTTGTGTGTTGAGTGTGCTGGACACAGTGTCAAATGGTTTACACACATCTTTTTGTTTGTTCCTGGCAACAACACTGAATTCTAGAGACCATTATCACCTCTATCTCACACATGATGAACATGAGGAGCAGGGAGGTTAAATAGCACACCCAAGGACAACTCTGAGTCCAGACTCAGAGCTCTTAGCCACTATGTCCATCTCCCTTGACAGGTGCAATGATTATGATAGAGCAGGTAATATTAAAACACATCCTGAGATGTGATTACCAGGTTTATGGGTTTAGAGACTCTTGAGAACAATGTTGTATACAAAGCCCAGTAATATACATGATCTCATCTAATCCTCATATTAATCCTGTGTATTAAGTGATTTGCCGGGATCATGGGGCCAGTAATTAGCAGAGTGGGATGCGAAAGCATGTCTTCTGACCGCTTGCTTGTGTACTCCTTCCACTAACTAGGGGTTGCTATTACTTTCCAGAGGTGGTTCGGACAGCAACTTTAAAGAGACTCTGAACAGTTTTGAATAAATGTATTAATAAGGAAACCATTGCTAGTTATTTCTTTTTAGAACCTAATAGGAAAAGTCTCATAATTCCTATGTTTCCATGGGAACATTTATCAGCACAGAATGCAGCATTCTTCCTATCATGGAATGTTCTTTCTATAAATCCATGCATTCACTCAACTACTATTTATTGAGCAAATAGTCTGTGCAAGAGCCATGAGAGATGCATGAATAAGAAACATCCTGCTCTCATGGAGCCTGCAGTCAGCTACAGGTCTGCAGCACCTCACATACTCTGCAGGGCCTTTTCACGTCTGGTGCAATTTAAGGCCTTGCATTTGACCTAGAATACACTCTATCCCTTAGGACCCAGTTACCTAAGAGAGCATTCCTCTCCCTAATGGTCTGGCACAGGGTAGAGCAGCAGTACTGCCCTGGAGATGGAATCTTAAGTTTGAACTCTGGGGAAATAGAACCAAGGTGTTTTCCGAAAACGGATTTTCCTACTCTAAGAGGACCTAATTTTAAAGCTGGATTTAGGAATACACCCTTTTGCCTGGCATTCTCAGTGGCTCGGTGGTACTGTGTTGCCCCTCAGACCAGGCACTGGGCCAGGTCTTTTGCTAGAAATATTGGATCTGTGTGTGCCATATGTCTTAGTCCATTATGCATTGCTGTAAAGGAATACCTAAGACAAGGTAATTTATAAAGAAAAGAGGTTTATTTGGCTTATAGTTCAGCAGGCTTTCCAGAAAGCACAATCCCCACATCTGATTCTGGTAAGGGCTTCAGAGAGCTCCAGTCAAGGTAGAAGGCAAAAGGGGTGTAGGTGTGTCACATGGCAAGAGGAGCAAGAGAGAGAGAGGAAGGGGGTGCCAGGCTCTTTTAAACAACCAGCTGTCACATGAACTAGGAGAGAAGAACTCACTCATCACTGCAGGGAGGGCACCTAGCCATTCATGAGGGGCCTGCCCCAATGACCCAGACACATTTCACCAGGCCCCACCTCCAACACTGGGGGTGAAATTTCAACATGAGATTTGGAGGGACAAATATCCAAACTGTATCACCATCTGTAGGCTCTGTGACCCAACACCCTCTTGCCAGAATGTCAGGCAAAGGCCAAGTAAGGCAGGGCCCTGGCACCAGTCTGTGAGAATAAAGACAGTGCATCCAGAAGGCGAGACAAATTACATTTTGTCCAGCCTGGTGCTGAAGGAGCTGACGAGCTGTATCGCAACATGAGTGCGGCGGCTACTTCCGTGCAGAGACATTCGTGCACTTCTACTTGATAATGTTGCTGATTACGAATGGCACTTACACCAGCTCCAACTCACCTGGCACCTAGCGCAGGAGAGCGGGGCGGTTGGGGTGTTGTGGTTCGCCTCCAGATTTAGACGATTCCGACTGGTGCTCTTAGTGGCCGTGTAGCCCTTTTGTGGCCTCACTTCCCTCGGGTCTCAAAATATGTGAGTCGCAGCATAATTTGAGAATTACACTCTCTGTCTCTTACATTTGCAAGTTTAGTGAGACAAATCAAAGCTTAAATTTTCTTATTAAAAACAAAATGAAGACCCTATATTTTATTGAAGATAAAGAATCTTTTAAAACCGCAACATATTTTATATTTTCTTTGAGCCATTCCGATCACAGATTTAATTTATCCCAGTCATTTCTGGAGTTGTGGGACCACACAGCCAGTTTGCAACCCCTACAGCTTTAAGAGAAGCTAATTCTAATTTTGGAGCAGAGGAGGTGGCGCCAGCTCCCAGCTCCGCCGCGCCCCGCCGCGGGCAGGGGGTGGGGCCGGCGCTCCGTTTCCCGCGGCCGCGCGCTGCGAGCCACCGCCAGGGATGCCCACCTGCCGGGCCACCTGCGGGCCCGCCCGGCTGCAGCTCCTCCCGGCTCGGTCGCTGCCGGCCGCCGAGGACGGCGAGGGACACGAGCCGGGAGGCGTGGGCCGCGGCCACCGGGGGCCCGAGCGCCGCCTCCCCTCCCCGGGCCGGGCGGCCCCGCCCGCCGGAGGATCCCGGAGCCCTGGGGACGCCCGCTGCTTCCCCCGAGGGCGCGGGCTCCGGGCTCCCGACGGCGCCGCACGCGTCTTCCCTCCCCGCCGCCGCCGGCACGCGGCCCGGGTGTCCGCGTGAACCGGCGTCTCTCCACCCGCGCCGGCCCCGGCCGCGCCCAGCCCTTGTCCGGGCACCCGCGGCGCGAACCGAACACAAAGGGGCCCGCGCCGCCGCCACACCCGCCCGCGCGCCCTCTTCTCCGCCCTCCGCCAGGGCCGGCCGCGGGGACCCTCTCCCAGTGTCGCTCATAGCCACCCGCGGCCTCTGAAACCCCGCAAGCCGGGCCCTGCGCCGTCGCCTGCGGACCCCGCGGCCGCGCCCCCGCTCGCCGCCCGCCCAGCCCCGGCCCCTCCCCGGGCCCGCCCCCTCCTCGCCCCTCCCGAGCCGGGGCGGGAGCGGCGGCAGCTGGAAGGAAGGGATGAGGTCATCCTCTCCTCGGAGTCAGCCGGGGGAGGAGAGGACGCGGGAGGAGGGGCGCGCGCGCGGGGCGGAGAGGGATGTGCGGGTCCGAGGGGCGCCGCGGCGGCCGCTGCTGCTCCTGCTGCCGGCGGCGGCCGCGGGCCCGGGGAGGCGGGCGGCGCGGGGGGCGGGCCGGGGCGCGCGCGGGACCCCGCGAGCAGCTCGGCTCCGCGCAGGCAGCCAGGCGGCGCTCCTGCCGGCGCCGCGCGCGCCGCTAGCCCGGCCCAGCGCCCAGCCCGGCGGGCGGCGGCGGCTCGGGCGGCCGGCGCGGCGCGGCGGCGGGCGCGGGAGGAGGCCGGGGCGCGGCGAGGAGGTGGCGGCAGGAGGCGGCGGCGGGGACAGGTGCGGATAAAGGAGCGCTGCCCCCGGTGCGGAGGCATCATGGCCGCTAAGTCGGACGGGAGGCTGAAGATGAAGAAGGGCAGCGACGTGGCGTTCACGCCGCTGCAGGACGCGGACCGCGCGGGCTCGGGGCAGGCGCTGGCCCCGGGCTCGCCGTCGGGGCCGGGAGCCGAGGACGGGGCGGCGGCCGGCGGCGGCTGCTGCCCGGACGGCGGCGGCTGCTCGCGCTGCTGCTGCTGCGGCTGCGGCGCCGGGAGCGGCGGCTCCGGGGGCCTGGGCGGCCCGGGCGGCGGCGGCGGCGGGGCGGGCTCGGCGGCGCTGTGCCTGCGCCTGGGCAGGGAGCGGCGGCGCTACTCGCTGTGGGACTGCCTCTGGGTCCTGGCCGCGGTGGCCGTGTACTTCGCGGACGTGGGCACGGACGTCTGGCTCGCCGTGGACTACTACCTGCGCGGCCAGCGCTGGTGGTTCGGGCTCACCCTCTTCTTCGTGGTGCTGGGCTCGCTCTCCGTGCAAGTGTTCAGCTTCCGCTGGTTCGTGCACGATTTCAGCACCGAGGACAGCGCCGCGGCCGCCGCCGCCAGCTGCCCGCAGCCTGGAGCCGATTGCAAGACCGTGGTCAGCGGAGGGTCTGCAGCCGGGGAAGGCGAGGCGCGTCCTTCCACGCCGCAAAGGCAAGCATCCAACGCCAGCAAGAGCAACATCACCGCCGCCAACAGCGGCAGCAACAGCAGCGAGGCCGCCCGGGCCGGCGGCAAACACAGGTCTGCGTCCTGCTCCTTCTGCATCTGGCTCCTGCAGTCACTCATCCACATCTTGCAGCTCGGGCAGATTTGGAGGTACCGTATCAGGGGTGGGGGAAGAGGGAGATTTGCTGCTGCTACTACATCCCCACTGCTTTGCTTTTGCACGAAAATCGTTCAGAGTTGCTGTGGTAGTAACCCTAGTCACACTCAGTTTTGTTTTTTTTTTTAAATTGGGGCTTGCATTTTTAACATTTGAGCTCTCAGCCTAGGGTGGGAGGGAAGCGAGAAGCAAGGGAAGTACAGCAAATTGGATTTGATCACCTCATGCCTCTGTCTTCCCACTCTGCCTCACTAGCTTCTCCCTCTTTCTGTGCTACAACCCTCTCCTTCCCACTTTTAGTGATATTGTCTGAGTAGGAGAGGATTCCTGTCATATCTTCTAAAAGTCTTTTTTTATTATGTTGAATTTGAGGTGTGTATTGCAATTTGGATGGTTTCTTTTTTTCCTCTGGGAAAAATTGCTAATTCTAGTTGGATGGGAGTTTTTGCTGTTCAAAAGTACCCTCATTTTAATGATCACTGCTAGAGAAGTACTATACTCAAAGTAAAGAGCTTAGTAGGCACATGACTTGTCTCATATGTGTGTCTCCAAGCGTGAGTGAGTACACGTTTTGGGATCCAGACTTAGTTTTATAGTGCACATTCTGATTATCTTGCAATATCACCATATCTGATTTCTCATAAAACTAAGAACCTTTCAAAAGGGTGGTGTGTCGTGTAAACTTTAATCGCACTTGGTACCTTCGCTGGCCGCTTTGCTACTTGCATCTTATCTACCAAGTGTTTTTCACACAGGTGCAAGGGTAGGGATCCAAGGCTAAACTTGTTGGGCAGAGGAAAACCATCACTCCAACAGTCACTGCATGAACTTAGAAATATAATTAAATAGTATGCTCAGGAATATGTTCTTTTGACTTTTATATGTTTTTAGTGGCTTTTCGAAGCAATACTTTAGGTCTACAAAAACTGTTCGTATGGAAGTATATATATTCTAACATCTCAGAGCTTTTTTGGTTTTAAAATGACTTAGTAAATGTGTAGGTATAAGTAAAATGTGGAAACTTCATAGAAAGTGCACTAAGATGGGACTACACTCTACCAGTGTTCTTTATCAGTTTCATTTGTAATCATTTTTGTGCTGATAGACATTGTGAATCATTGATTATGCTGAAGTGTCCCATGTGGAAACAACTCAGAGAATTTGTGGAATAGAACCACAAACTTCTTTTTGTTTACAGTGGACAACAGTATTTTCAACTGAGAAGAGCAAGTATGATGATTTCACAACTTTTCCTAGGATAACGCTTTGCGAAGCAGGGTGAGAATTGCCATAGCCAGTATCCTTTCAGATTGGGAAACTTTTTCTTTTTTTCAAGAAGATGCTTTCTCGGAAAGTGATACATGATAAGCAGCCAGATAAATTGAGGTTGAACACCTCCATATTTTGGACTCAGAGGGACATTTTGAAATGTCAGTTAAATGTGATAGCTATATTTTCCATGGATGACTATTGGGAAAACTTGCAGATTGATGTTATTCTTCAAGTATGATGAAGAACTTAAATGTTTGATTTAATTTCTGAAATTATTTAGTGGCTAGGATGCATATGATTAGCATGACCATATGATAATATGGTCAACGAAGCTTAACACTCCATTATTAACTTTTTCAAACTTTATGAAAAATTTGGAAATCACTTACTTTTAATCACCTGTAAAGTTTTTAGATTTATGTAAATAATGCAAACACTTCTCAATTCTATTGAGTTGAGAATAACTGAATAACTATACTGAATAGCTATACGTGTTTCCTACAGATTGATACTTTATGAAAAATCTGATATCAAATTCTGCGACATGAAGAAGTCATTTATTTTAATTATAGTTGCATTTACTAGATCTTCTAAGCCAAACATTTTCCCAAATGAAAAATGATGCTTAATTTTCTTAGGAAATAATATGTAGAAAGTGAGAAATAATTAGGAAAAGATAAAGGCCTGAAAATGTCTCAGAGAGACCACAGCCACTTGGTCAACTGGCCATACAAAAAAGCTATCAAGGGAGAGGATTGATGGAAGGGTAAGGTTGAATGTAGAAAGAAAACCACAGCTGTCAGACAAATGCATTAACTAACCCAACCCTTAGGGAAACTGTGGTCACACATGGCTCCTTTTAGTAAAGCCTTTCTACAGTACTTTCCTTAGAGGCTTTGAAGTTTAGTCTGATGATGCATGATCATCTGGAAGTAATGCTGTTGGAAATATCAGATGGTTGTCAACATTTTCAGAATGATGTGTTTAGTATGTAAATCTGAATTATTATCTAATCTAAGTATTTTTGGATTGTGGTTAAGATATTTGGGAGATGCCAGGGTAATCTGGTGGAAGACTAATCAGCCTCATTTTCTCTTTATCAAGTATTTTTTTAAATCACTTTAGCCTTGAGAAGAGACAAGAAAACTTATGGAATTTAACACTCAGATGCATGCTAATAATGTTCCAATTTCTCTAAGCATTGAACATTTGAATGGAACCTTGGGGAGTAGATGCATCTTTGATAATAAGCTAGTGAAGTACAACTCATCTCAGATTATTGTATTAGATCTTTATCCCAGACCAATATGATTCCTTAAATTGGAATCATCCCTCTTCCTCTTCTAGCTTTTTTTTTCAATGCATTGTACACAAATACTGTAGAAATACCAGGGTACTGAGTGGTTCAAAGCCCAGAGGTCATTATTCATGTTTTAACATGATACTTTCTGGAATCAATAAAATAGATTTTAGCTAGGTTGGTAACTGTTCATTGTATTTCCATGAAATTCTAGTTATTTTAGGGAAGGGCTAGATTCTAAAAGCTTTCTGTAGATAAATCTTCGAAATAACATCAAAGTATTTACTTGTTCAGAAATAGCCATTTGAATCGTTGTGAACAAGATTTGCATGTAGTTATACATGTATTACAAATGCAACTGCTAAAAGCCATGATATGTATTCATTTTAATTAAAGTTTACTAATGGGAAATTAATGGCGGCTTTTAAAATCGCAGGAGGTGATGCTAGGAAAGAGCCGTTTGAAATAATGAAGTGAACCTTTGCTACTATGTGAAAAGAGCAATTATAACTTTAAAGACACCCTCCCTGTGAATGAATGAGAAAGTACTTTTCTTTCTTATTATTTTCATATGATTCCAGAAATTACTAAGAGTATAGTTCAGCCAGTGGGAATTGCAAATGCCTAATGAGAACAGATTTTAGTCCTCATACCCCTGATCAGTTACATCTAAATGCCTTTCCTTCAGAATTTATAAGATTTACTTTTAAAATTTTACCTGAAATTCTCTTGTATATGTGTGCATATATTTAGTTGTTTTCTGGAAAATATGGATATTGCAAACAATAAGTCACTGGATGGTAGAGTGGGGAGTATTTTCACTGTTTTTCTGTTGCGGGGTTTTGTTTCTGAGTCTCTATCATGAGAGTGATGTGGGAAAGACATGGTGAAAATGCAACTTTTTTCTGTTGTATTTCATAAGTATTTCTCAGTATTTCATAAGATATTGAGTGTGTTCCATGTTCAAATAAATTGGGAACATGATAGGTTAAACAACGTTAAATAGATCTCTCTACAACAGCACTTCTCAGAGCCTTTAATAAGTTAATATACAGTTGCCGACAATTTTTTAAAGGCACATCTATTAAATGCTCTTGTAATGATATGGCTTACACAAAGCACATCGAGAAACATGCCATTCTTAAACCTGGACAAACAAGAATAATAATAATGATTTTATTAAGCACTTTAAAAGTCCATAAATGTTCTTATGCTTTTTATCTCTTCTAAGTTTTACAGTAACCTAAGAGAAAATTATTAGTATCTCTATATGTGAGAAAATTGGCTCAGAGAGTTTAAGTAACTGGCACAAGGTCACCCAATTATTAGGTGGTGTAGGTAGGATTCAAAACGTGGCATATCTTACCATAAAGCCTGTGCTCTGCTTTTTCGGGCTCAATTGGCTCCCTCCAACTTGGATCGTAATGACAACTTGGATAATAATGACAACAGTGTATAAAAATGACAACTTACTTTCACTGGAGACGGTAAAATGGGAAAGGAAGTGGCAGTAGACAGGTTGGGAGATCTTTCCAATAACACACCAGTAGTTAAGTGATAAAAGGGGAACTTGACCTCAGATGGTTCAACTCTCAGTTCAGTGTTTTTTTTTTTTTTTTGGACAAATATTGCCATATTATCATTCTACATTAGGTCTTGTATATTGTGGGTGTTGATCAGATTTGAGATTAGGACTGAAACTGTTGAAATGAAATACAAGGCATCAAAATTAATCTATGAATTGAGCTAGTTTCAAATAGTTTTTGATCATGGAAATGAAATCTCGTATTATAACCAAGGCAATTAGTCAAACTGACTTAGAGGTCTTTCTTAAAGGCACTCTCTTCAGATCAGTCATTTGAAAAAGGACTTTTTATCCAAGATTGTGAAGATTCATGTTTACAGGTTTGGTTGAAAAAACCCTAAAACTGCAACTGCTAAGTGTGATGGTGTGTGCTTGTATTCCTAGCTATGGGGGTGCAGAAAGAGGAGGATTCCTTGAGCCCAGGAGTCTAAGACAAGCCTGGGCAACTTACTGGGAAACCCTGTCTCAAAAAAAAAAAAAACGCACTTTTTTTTGCTTAGTGACAGGGTCTTGCTCTGTTGCCCAGGCTGAAGTGCAGTAATGTGATCATAGCTCACTGTAAACTTGAAATCCTTGACTCAAGTAATCCTCCTGCCTCAGCCTCCCGAATATCTGGGACTACAGTTGTGGACACCACCATACCTGGTTAGTTGTCCAGTTCAGTGTTCTTGCTACACTGTTTAGACATACTGAGGTGGTTGTACTAAATCACAGCTGAGTAACATAATCATGTAGTAATTTTAATGATTAAATGGCATAATGTATGTGACTATGCAAAAAGTTATTTGTAAATGGTAAGAGGTTCTAGATAATAAGGAATGGGTAAAAAGAGAGACGATATCGGTTATACTTTCTACTATTTAAAAAGGAGCTTTATTGATTCTGAGTTGCTCCTGAATTCAAATATAGGACAGGCAAGAGAGGTGCCATTTGGTGAGTTTATTCAATAGCTATTTTCTGTATATTTGTGTTTCTTCTCTATGCATATTAATTACTTTACTCATTTAACATATATTGAGCACGTACTATATGCAAGGCACTGTGTTAGTTGCTAATTATCCCAAGCTGGATAAAACATACATCTTTTGAAGGAATCTACTGTCTAGTGAGGAAGACATAAAAGTAAACTATTTTAGTACTAGGAAATAAGCACTGTGGTAGAAACAGGGAACACAAACCACCTTAGTTCAGGTAAGACTCTGGAAGAGGGGATGTCTGAGCAACGGTTTGGACAATGAGAAAAATCTGCCATTTGCATAAAGTGGAACATTGGCTTTAGAGCCTTGGATACAGTGACTAAAGGCTAGAGGGGCAAGAAAGAACAAGGCAGGTTAAGTGTGTGCTCTAAATACAGAGTGAGTAAGGGAGAGTAGCTACAGATGAGGATGCAGAATTAGCTGGGCTAGATAATGAATCTAATTCAGGTTTTATTCTGAAGGCATGAGGGGCCACTGAAAGATGATAAGGGGTGAGGGTTGTTAACAGAGGTGTTAGTTTTATTCAAAGGAATGACAGAAAGTTGAAAGTTTCAGAGGACAGGTCATCAATTCATCTCTGACTTAATCATGTCTCTACCATTCATAGAAATTCATGATTTTACAGGCTTTGAGTCTGGGTGTTATTGGGACATATAAATAGACTCAATATGGTGCGAGAATCATTTTTCAGATTGGTTGAAATTTTTAATTTTATTTATATTAAAGTAAATTCTTGGCAAAAATTTATTTTGGGTTTTTTTTTGAAGTGTTTCCTTAGGATATGGTGGTATTTACCTTATTGAAATTTAGGGTTTTCTGATCCATAGAAGTCTGTTCTTTATATTTGTGTAGCACTTCTAAGTTTCCAGAGAGCTTCCATGTTCTCTTCCTTGTTTAGTAAACTTTGAGGTAGCACTTCTGTTTTGTATGTGTGGAAATTGAAACAGATAATTTAAAGTGTTTTCCTTTTTAGGTCACATAGTTCTGGCCAGGTTTTAGGCTAGTATTCAATCTGATATGGGGTGGGGGAAAGCAACGTGAAAAGTGGTTGATGGAGCTGAGGATGGGTAGGTAGAGGAGAAGTGTGAAAACTTGAGAGCTCTCTGTAAAGTACTGAAGGATGTGACGTGGAAGAGGCACTGGCCGTCTGTGGAGGCCCTCTGTGACAAAATGGACGAGACCTCTAGGAAGAGAGTTTGAATTGATGTAAGATCTTTTAAGTAATCAAAGGTATCCACAGATCAACTAAGATTCCTTAGAAGCCGTGAGTTTCCCTCATTGGAGTGTCGAAGCATAGTTTGGAAAACTAGGTAGAGATGTGGTAGAGGTACTTAAACTGTCATGCAGAAGGTTGTACTAGAAGATCATCTTCTAGTCCTGAGATTTTATAATTTCCATCATTAAATTCTGCTCCAAAGGTAACAGACTGACTTTTGCTTTTTTTGCAAAGAAAGAAGTAGAATGCATTTTTTTATTTCAATATTGCTGTGGAGCCACTTTAAAATCTATTAATTTTTTTATGGGCTCAGTGTCTTCCCTGGAGCCTCACAGATCCCTCAACACCCCTGAGTGCTGGATTTGGTATTTAAATCTCTGAGTTAGCTGACAGGTATAAGTCCACATACAATCAGACAGCTCTTTATGCATTCTTTGGGCTTCTACATGAATTGAAGTAATTTATTCATAAATCTATAACATATAGATGTATGTACTATATATATACACTGTATATATGTGGTATCTTTGCACTGTTGAAAAGGTTGTAAATTGTTTCCATTCACTTGAACTATGAACTGTTTGCCTCACAAGGGTAAACTTTTTTTTATACTTATTACTCCCCATCAGAATTTCAGACAACTTTAACAGAGCATTTGAATGTAGCATCTGTGCAAATGTATCCTATCAGTTTTGAATATTGTCCACAAATCCTTGGGACAATAGCTTTGAAGGTCTTTGCTGAGTCACTTAAAAAAATTCCTTAGTGATTGAGTATCCAAGCACACAACTTGCTATTAAGTATCTTCTGTATGTTACAGTTTGAATGACATAGTCTACCTATGAGTTTATTAATAAGTAACAGCAATCACTGTGTAACAAATAATGGGTGATTCCCCTTCACATGGATCCACCGGCTAATCTGGGTAACGTTTTTTTTTTTTTTTTTTACCTTATTTTAGGAATTTGTATGGTACACTAACTAGACCTATGGAAACAAGACTAGGAATTAGAACAGGATTTATTATTCTTATGCATTATCACATATAAGATTCATTATGGTGCTAGTTGTGAGGGAATGTTAATCAGTTGTGATCTTGAAAATAACGTGTTGTTTAATTTTGGGGAAAATCACATTCAGTGATTCTCAATAGGAAATATTCTCTTAAATGGCATTGCACGATTCTGACTACCATAACAAGTGACCTCATTCCAACAATGTGATGATGTCATTGGCTGGCAAGGAAGAAAAGCCTTGGACAAGTCCTCCTGAAGTTACTCTCATGGTTGTGGAAGTGGCGTGTTTAAGTATATGTGCGCAGTGAACATCCGCTCATGTGTGAATAAAACACAGGCATTATTCTTTCTCCTTTCTGAAGGTGTAGCTACACTTGCTACTCAGTTGCTTTGTTGAGTTTCTAAGGTACCATGAATCAGAAAAGGTGTAATCTCATCTGGAAATGATAGGACAGATCACCCCAGCTCCTTTTCAGATTCCTAGGGTATTAGGGAAGTAGAGCTAAATTGCATGAAGTACTAGTCACCCTCTGAGAAAAATGTGCCTAGAAGCACAGGTTAGCATTCCTGTTACTGCTGATAGGACAGTCAGAGGGGAAAGCTTTCTGATAGATATTTTTCATTGAATTCTTACCTATACTTACCTGTCTGAGAATATACTTGCGTATGGAATGATTTTTGATATTTTCTGTGCTTCTGTCTACTCAGAGAAAGTTTACAGCCTCCACTGTCACTATTACTACCACCACCATCAGTGTAATTCTTATCATAGAACATTAATTCCATATCTGGCATATGTACAGAACTAATACAGGTTGCTCATTTCAAGAGAAACCAGAGAAGTGTTAAAGTGAAAAAAAATCAGTCTGGAAACCCCCTTGAGGTGGTCTGGTTAACACCGTTAGGTCTTTTCTTACCCTGAAACGGAGAGAGGGGGTCATAGTTGGAATATCAGTGATAGAGCTTATATAAAGAGGCATCTGGGCTGGGCGCGGTGGCTCACACCTGTAATCCTAGCACTCTGGGAGGCCGAGGCGGGTGGATAGCTCAAGGTCAGGAGTTCGAAACCAGCCTGAGCAAGAGCGAGACCCCATCTCTACTAATAATAGAAAGAAATTAATTGGCCAACTAAATACATATAGAAAAAAAAAATTAGCCGGGCATGGTGGCGCATGCCTGTAGTCCCACCTACTCGGGAGGCTGAGGCAGAAGGATTGCTTGAGCCCAGGAGTTTGAGGTTGCTGTGAGCCAGGCTGACGCTATGGCACTCTAGCCCAGGCAACACAGTGAGACTCTGTCTCAAAAATAAATAAATAAATAAATAAAGAGGCATCTGTCTCTTTGGGAACTGGACTAAATGTAGTGTCAGAAGAGATGATTTGCTTCCTGATAGCCTCAGATTCCATGCAGGTCACCTAACAGCTCTGGGTTATGTGTTATTGTGTGTGTAGATGACACAGCGTAGCTCCTGGGCCCCACAAAGTTTAGATCTGCTTTTGGTTTCCTCCTGCTGAGTCTTAGTTTTCTGTCTGTATAATGTGATTGGTTAAACAATAGTTTTCTATGTTTTTTCAGGGTCTAAAATTCTGATTCTACTCTTATTATGCATGCTTTTTACTTGCCCAGAACCGAGAGTATATGCTCTAGAATGTCTGCATGTGTTCTTCTAAGGCCATGGTGACAGCATTTCTCTGTTTATGTAAATCAAAGAGGATCTAAAAAGGACATTCCAGAGTTGATAATATTAGTGTGTGGACCTTCAGGAATTGGTATTATTTGTACATGAAGAGAGAACTTTATTTATTTAATGCAACTACTTCATGTCATTTCCAAATTTTAGTTATAATCAAATACAACTATTTTTGTTAAAACACATATCTAAGTATTTGAAACTGATGCTAACAATGTTCTATATCACTAATTCTAAGATATGTACTTTACAGACTTTGGAAGCCAAAATCACCATCTCCATTCAAGTAGTGAGGTGTGCACAGCTGGAGTGCTGTGATTAACGCCTTAGTAAGAACAACATCTCACGGGCTTACAGAGAACTGTCCGTTATGTCAATGAGAAGATGGTTGTGAGAGCTAAATTTGCTTTTAAATTAAAAGCTTGTCCTGGCTTACGTTGTTACTGATTTAGTATGCTGAAAATTAAATTTAAACTCTATACAGAGATACTGTATCCAGTATCTTGTTTAAAATATTTTAACAAGTATACTTGTTTAAAATGGGGATATGTTACACTCTGCTAGAAGAAGAAAGCATTGCATTAATCTTCCCTGGATGTGAATTCCCTGGATTCTAGGATGTTAGAAATCTGTTGTGAAGCTGAACAAGTTTTAACCCCATGCCAATATTTCAGATTTTAAATTTAAAAAATTTTAAATATGTATCTTAAAATTAACTGAACTATGTATGTCAAACCATTTTCTCATCTTTATGAATCATAAGTAGGCTATTTGAATCAGTTCTGCTTCTTTTGTCTAATTTACATACAAGCTGTATTTCCCTGTCAGGGGAATCCTTTATATAAACAGAGCAGTGGGCATCATGTGGGGATTAGTCAAATAGAAGACCGTGTATATAGAGAAGAGGTAGGATCTACAGTGAACATGACTTGAGAAAGACTTCAGAGGACTTTAGTTTGACTCCCATTGAGTTCACTCTGTTTAAGGACAAAGTTACCTTTCTGAACCACCAGTCTGAGAGATTTCTTCCGTGTTTGGATGAAAGGAAACAGTCTGACTTCGTTTTTCTGCAGCTCAGATACTATTCATGAATAAAGATCTCAGTTCAGGGCTGAATTCTTTTGAGGTCTGTTTTTTTTTTTCTTTTTTGTTTTTCAGGAGCAGAGAACAAGTAGTCAAAGCAAAGGTAGCAGTTGTAGCAGTAACAGTAACTAAATGATCCCCCATAACTTCTAACATTAGTTCATGGCATAGTCACTGCGTCAATGTGACAGTAACAATGAGGGAATGATCCTTCATTGAGGCAAAGGAAATGATTTGTAAGGATTTCTTCTGTTTCGATAGACTTTCAGCCCATTAATTAATTTCCTGTTTTGCAAAACTAAAATTAATAACAATAATTTTTTTAAATGGACTTTTCCAGGAGACTTTCCCAAGCAATTGATAATACTTGAATCTGTTATTATAACAAAAAGTAGGAAACATGTCCCATAGGGTTTTTTATTTCCAGGGGATGTACTACTATTGAGTGACATGGCACTCTGGGAGGCCCAGGTGGGTGGATCATTTGAGCTCAGGAGTTCGAGACTAGCCTGAGCAAGAGCAAGACCCCGCCTCTACTAAAAAAAATGTATAGAAAGAAATTATCTAGATAACTAAAATATATATGTAAAAAATTAGCCAGGCATGGTGGCATATGCCTATAGTCTCAGCCACTTGGGAGGCTGAGGCAGAAGGATCGCTTGCACCCAGGAGTTTGAGGTTGCTGTGAGCTAGGCTGATGCTGCTGCACTGTAGCCCGGGCAACAGAGTGAGACTCTGTCTCAAAAAAAAAAAAAAAAAAAAAAAGAATGACAGTCCCAAATATCCTATGGGATTTTTTCCTGATGGGGTGATGGTCAGGTTTGAAAAATTGAGTTCTAGTTGGGTGTGGGTTACCTAACACCATCCTAATGAAAGCATAAATATTAGTTGTGTTCTTACTTCTGAAAAGTAATCATCAGTTATAATTATTTACGATATCATCTCTACCTACTTCAAAATAAGGTGGAATCAAATAAGTAAAGGGGAAGAAGCCTGAAGTTTTTATCCGACAAGCATGTACAAATACTCTAGAAAACGTCAGTGTGCTGTATTCTCTGATTTGCTCATAGGAGCTTAAAGTGTTGTGTAAGACATGCATCTATTAGCTTGAGGAAGAAAAATTTAACCATAAGAAAAATGAACAAAAATAAAGAATTTTATTTCATAATCAGAGAGCAGATTTTCAATTCTTGGAAGGAGTAGGAAAATTGTACTGACTCCTAATAAAGCAAAACTTGAGTTATGATAATGGTCAGGCTTATAGGGTCAACTTGATATTGAGGGCACCAGTGGGGTCTGCAGTTCAAGTGTGTTTGACCTGAGGGTTTTGAGTTATCAGAAGTAGGCAAGAAGTCAGCATCCAGAATGTCAAGGCCAAAGCACATCCTCACAAATGGGAAATGTATTAGAAACCTGGGAGTCCAAGCGAGGGTCAGAAATGAACTTACTAATAGTAGAGGTAGGTGACAATCCAAAATCAAGGGCATCAAGAAAGTAAACCATGATGCTCACGCTTCAAAATGTACAATTGAAGGGAAACTTGATTTATGTTTACAATGTATAATACCTGCTTGGCCTGACGTTGAGAACCAGGCCCAAGACGAGATGTCGAGTTCTAACCCCACTGAGGGGAGGGCAGAGAGCTGGAACTGCAGACAGGTTCCCACTGAATGATGGGGACCACGTGCAAACTCATTAGCAGCCCATTGGCTAAATCACTGCCTGGTCACTCTGATCAGTTGCTGAGAATAGAACGACTAAAATAAGTGACCAACAATAACCCTTTATTCATGGACTTCACAAACATCTGTGCAAAATTATAGGAAGGAGAATATGTTAAACAAATGGACTCTCAAAAAGTTTACTGACCAGGAGAGGAGCAAGTCATCATGGGTGGAGTTGTGGCCTTGCTACACAGGGTGGGACCTGCAGACCCACACCATTGGCATCTCTTGGAAGTTTCTCAGATAGGCAGAATCTCGGCCCACCTATACCCACTGAATCACAACCTGCATTTTAACATCTCGAGGTGATTGGTATGCACATGAGAGTTTGAAAAGCATGGAGCAGCTGCTGTTGCTACAGTGGAGGGACCTTTTGGCTCCAGTGGTCAGGAAAGGCTGATCCAAGCTGGACGTGAATGGGAAATATGGATGATCAGACATCGTAACTGGGCTTCTCACCAGTTAGCTCACCTAGCGTGATAGCGAGAATTGTTGCTTAGAAACTAACAGTAACAGGTACACACACACACACACACAGGAATCTCCTTATAGACAATACTTTAAGGAAAATGTGAATTTTCCATTGGCAAGGAAGTGAAAGTTTCAAACCTTTATTAAAAATCCATTCTTTTATGGGTTTATGTTTCAGAACTAGTCTCTAAGAAAATAATTCAGCATGTTGACTACCTGCCTCTCAGTTTTGTGTGGTGCTTAGACCTTCTGTCATTTGGCCACTAGAGCTGGAGTCATGAGAGCAGAAGGGAGGCGGGGAGAGAGGGATGTGGCCTTTGCGACAGAGGTGGACGCCGAGGTAACCAGTGGCTTCTGAGTAACCACACACTGAGAATGTAGAGTGAATGGCTCTCACTGAGTCGTGATGATTGCTGTCTTTGCTCGGAGAAGTACAGTGGGCCGGTGTGGCATTCTTATTCATATGTTTCTGAAAAAGAAGCCGTCTTGAGAGTGGACATGGCCGTGCACACTGGCTGGGTGGAGGGGATAATGGAGAGAGAGAGGGCAGGTACCTGGCATCCCTCCACCTCAGCTTTCAGTCTGATAGACCAAGGAGCCTCTGTATTTACATGGGGAAAGAAGAACTGAGGTAGGAATAGAAGAAAATGGAACTAGGACTCCAGGCCTGAAAGACTAAACTCTTGCCCGGATTTTAGCTCGATATTCATGTAACACAATGTGGAGAGATTTCTGATGACAACCTGCTGCATGCAGTGCCCATAGCCACAGTGACCCATAAGGCCCTCATGGCACGGATACACTGTGACGAGAGATAGCATGGTTCAGCTTGACTTCATGCTTTAGCATTTGTCTTCCTAAGTAAGAAGTATGACATTCAACAATATGATGAAATATATCACTGTCTACATTTTAGAATAAAGAAATAATGCGAATGGTGCCTTATGAAGTGCATACTGTGTAAACATTATCGATTTCCTTATTTCGCATTATTCAAGATAGAAAAGATGATCTTCCCAGAAATGCCTCTTTCCAAAGTAATAGTTTTCTAATTTTCCTTTTGTACAACAGCTGGTGTTGCTATGCGGTCATTTTTGTTGCTAGGGTTCCCTCCCCCATCTGTGTGTGAGATGTGATTGTTCAGTGCAGTGTTCTTAAATGTTTCCATGGAGAGTTACCAAGTTAATTTTTCTTGGTCTGCTCTATCAGTAGGCGTGGTCACCTGCTAGTCTCTGGATCTGTGTGGCTTTTCAGTATGGTAGCTGCCACCTACACATGGCTTTTGGGCACTTGAAATGTGACTGGTCCCTATTGAGACGTGTGCTAAGTGTCAAATACCTGTGGGATTTTGAAGACTTAGTATACAAATAAGGATAATAGACATGTCATCAGTCATTTTTATATTTATTACATGTTGAACCAATGATGTTTTGGATCTATTGGATTAAATAAAATATACGATCGAAGTTAATTTCACTTGTTTTTTACTTTTTAAATGTAGCTATCAGAAAAAAATAAATTATACATGTAGCTTGCATTGTTTCATTTTATTGGACATTGCTGGGCTAGATGATGTCAGAGCTTCTTGAGGGTGGAGAAGAGGGAAGTCTAAAGTGAAACGTTTCAGAATATTAGGTAAGAGTTTGCTAGAAGTTACCAGGGAAAAGGCAGTGAGTTGTTCTGCTGCTGAGGCAGGTTTACTTAATGGATTTTGCAAATAAGATTACCTGCTGGTAAAAACTGACTCTTTAAGAGACAAAACCCCTAATGTGAGCAAAGCTCATTGGATTCCCTGTTTCCTGCCTTGCTTAAGGCCGAGCAACATGCTGTGCTTATTTGGCGGTTTAATAAACAGTGTGTGATGATGATAATAAGGACTGAATCTCTGTGAGTGCCGTTGTAGCTTCCCACGCACATTGGTTCATATTCAGTCAGCCAGTCTTCTCGTCAGCCTCGCAAGGCAGGTGTTACTGTTGTTCCTGTCTGAGGATGGACCAGCTAAGGTTTGGAGAAGGTAGGAGACTTGCCCAGGTGCACACAGCTACTAACTGGGCAAGTAACTGGACTCATGTTCATGAATTTTGTTCCCAAATCTCATGCTTTTTCTACTATATCTTACTATTTTTCAAGATTATTCCAAGGGACTCACTTGCAGAAGCATTTCCTGACCTTTCAGACTGTGCTGAAAATGGCAATGAGTTCTACTCTACCATGATAGTGATGGAAACTACTTAAGAGTAACTATGAGATTTTCCTCTGACCACCAGGATGGGGACAGATACAGCTGTTGAAAGGAGTCAGATTTGAGTCTTGACTTGGTGCTGTTAACTTCTCAAAATAAAATGGAGGGTCGGAGTTAGATCATTTCTGAAGTCCCTTCCAGCTTTATAGTTCTATGAAAACTGGTACCTAACTGAGCGTTTCAATTCTTCTTATACACCTTATTGAATGTCTGCTTGGGGACCAATATTCACATTTCATTGACCTGGGTTGTATTTCTGATAAACTACTCCTGGGGTTGATTTTTCACACCAAACTTCAAGCACAAAGATTACAGATTAATTTTATCTATAATGTGTCTCATTCATTTGATATCTATTGGTAAAACACCGTTACTTCCATTGGAAAATGCATGATACCAAAGAGTACTGAGTAGGTTCCATTCTCATTCGAATAATGTGTGATTAACTTATGTTTATATCCTCATTTTGCATGTAGTCATGCTTGGCATGTGCTAGCATTGTACCGCACGTATGTTCATGAATTATGAATTTCACTGCCAACACGTAAGGCCACGCCCCTCTGTCAGTCATATCACCCTCGCTCACTCTCTCTGAGACCGGCAGGATTTATATCTATGTGATGTAATTTCAAATTTACCTCCTGAGACCTATCTCAAAGGTCCAACTCTAATGTACAAGTGCTAGGAGATTTGTCATTCTCAAATACATGAAATTCAGAATTTTCACAGTCAAATGCAGCTAGTCTTTGTATAAGCAATTCCAGAAATTTCTAAAAATCAAAAGGATTCCTTTGCACCTGTTTAAAAGATGCCCCCAAAAGTGTATATGCATTGTGTTGGAAGGGCTCACTTGACTGATGAGTGAGTGGTCAGTAGCTTAAAAAGGTGGGAGGGGGGAGTTTACCAGTTACAGTCTGGTCCTTATTTTAATTTATTTTTGGTAGTATTCCATGAAGAATATACAATATTATTTTCTTTTTAGTTAAATGGCATCTTTGCAAACTCTAGTTTTTCCAGAGAGGCTAGGTGATTTCTGAATATGTTTTAAATATTCATTGCATAAAACGAGTTCTTATTTATTTAGGTTTTAGATCCCAAGATCAAATATGCTCTAAGAAACATGTCTGTACCATTGTTTTTTTTTTTTTTCATTATTTTCTTTTGGGTGTACATGGGATCGTGTGGTTATATAGGTTAGGATACGTTGGAAAAGCAGACATGATTTAATTAAGCTTGGATACTCGAGTGAAAATGCCTTTGCTCCTTCATTTGATAAATATTTATCGAGCATTTACTATGTGCATGCTCTGAGCACACACAGATGAATAAAATGTGTTCTGTGATCTCAAAGAATTCACTCTCCTGCATTTTTTAAATTTTATTTATTTATTTATTTTTCAGGATATTATGAGGGTACAAATATTTTGGTTACATTTTATGTCTTTGCCTCACCCAAGCAAGGGTTAGTTAGAAGCACGTCCTTCCCCTCTACAATGCTCACTGCGTCCATTAGTTGTGAGTTTGCTCCCCCAACCCCCTTATCCCTGGAGAATATTACTACCGTGTGAGCACCACAGTGTTGATCAGTCAGTGCCAATTTGACGGCGAGTACATGTGGAGCCTATTCTTCCATTCTTGTGATACCTCATTTCGGATAATGGGCTCAATCTCTATCCAGGAAAATATAAGCGGTGCTAGCTCACTGTCGTTTCTTATAATTGAGTAATATTCCATGGTATACATATACCAAATTTTAATAATCCACTCATGAACTGATGGGCACTTGGGTTGTTTCCACATCCTTGCAGTAGTGTATTGTGCTGCCATAACCATTCAGGTGCAGATGTCTTTATTATAGAATGTCTTAATTTTCTTTTGGGTAGATGCCTAATAATGCTATTGCTGGATCAAATGGTATTTCTATTTTTAGCTCTTTGAGGAATCTCCAAATTCTTTTCCACAAAGGTTGCACCAATTTGCAGTCCCACCAGCAGTGTAAGAGTGTCCCTGTCTCTCCGCATCCTCGCCAGCATTTGTTGTTTTGGGATTT
>CAUYRT010050506.1:0-34452 GCA_963574885.1 Lepilemur ruficaudatus
ATCATTTGAAGAATACGTAGCTGTTAATAGGCCTATTAATTGGAGAATGCAATGAAAAGTTCACTGACTTTGAGAATCGTGACATCACACTCCAATTAGCATTTCAGCCGCACCTAGTGGATATCACCAAGGCCCCTAAAGAACAACAGATGGAATTGATTGAGCTCTCAGTAGACGACATTTTAAAGTCATTCTTTGACACTTAGAAAGATCCAATTGAAATATGGAAGAATGCAGTAGAATACCCACACCTTTGGCAACATGCTGGAAAAATGCTTTCTTGCCTTTTCAACCACTCATTGCTGCAAATCTACTTTCTCCTGCCTCACCCAAGTCAAGACGCCCTTCAGATCGCAAATGACTAGTACCCATCTAGAGGTTCAACTAAAACTAGAGGGCCTCCATGCTGCAACCAAATATTCAAATGTTTTCCAACAGAAAGCAGACAGAACAAAGTCATTAAAAGGTTAGTTAACTTTAAAATTAACAATTAGTTTTAATTTTTTGAAATCATTAAGTGCATAGTAGTTAGGTTTTTAGAAAATAATGTACATTTTTAAGTATATCTAATTGAAGTTTCCTGAATGTGGCCTTATTTGATTACAGCTGAATTAATGCAGCCTTCCAACAGGAAAAGGCTCCCACCCCCGCTCTAGGCTGTGACTTACAGTAGAGCTCTCATGTGAGCATGAGGGGAAGCAGAAACTACCTGTTGACGGTCAGACTGAATGGCTGTGGGTAGTTTGTGACGGAATCCAAGTATCCTCATGGGAGAGTATAATGCCCTGTTAGGGTATGATGTTCAGCTGTTTAATATGGATTTGATCGGTGTTTCCCTGGAGGATAAGAACATATTCTGGGTGGTGAGTACATTGATAAATCCCCAGGATCATTCTGTGAAATGAAACATTTGAATTGATAATGTTTTACTTGGACAAAATTGATGAGGGGAAGGCTGACCTTTGCGTTTCATTTGACGACTCTGTCCACGCGGCTCTCAGGATCGTTGGTGACAGGCACTGTGGGCTGCGCTGAGGTTGTGGCAGTTGACGTGAAGGGGCGGGATGGGTGCAAGGGAGGGATGAGAGGCAGAATAAAAGGCAACTCCCAGTTGTCAGCTGAGCCGTGGGGGTGGAGGGGGAGAGGAGGGAGAGCTGAGCACGCAGCCCACCTTCCCTGCCCTGTCGGCAGCCCCGTTTCGAAGCCGCAGGCAGTGGGCATGGCACCCGCGGGCCACCTCTGCCTCTGAGAGACGCGTCTCAGCTCCGGACCGTGTCAGCAGCAGTCTGCTCTCTGTGCTTATGACAGAAACGACATTTCATAGTCCATAAACGCAATTAAGTAAAAAACGTGGGCGATATTACTATTGAAGTTGTTGGTATTTTATTTTCAACCTTGCCTCTGTTTTGAGCCTCCATCCCATCGGAGGTAGAAACCTCTGTGGCCTCACGCGTGGGTGGATTCTGCTGAGTCAGGGCTGTGTCTAATTCCGGGAAGTAGAGGTGGCGTTGGGGCTTCTGAGCTGCGGCATCGCTGGGAGGCGTTTCCTGGCGCTCCCTCTCCTTTGGCCCCCCCGCCTAGGTGGGTCCACAGTCTTCAGCCAGTTGCCAGCAGGGTTCGTCCTCGCCGAGTCCCATGAGGGACGTGTGAGACGCCATCGTGCCCGCTGCTCGCCGGGTACCTTAGGGAACGTTGCGGCCCCTTTTTTCTCTGCTAGGCTCTTCTGTGTTTGTTGACAGCCTCTCCTTGGCACAGAAGACATGAGGATGCCCTTCTGTGATCCTCCGGCGCCAAGGAAGACCGTGGGGAGGTCGCCGTCTCAGCTTCCTCCCCGTGGGTCTGCCCGAAGCCGTTTCTGTTGTGTGCAGGGACGTTTTTACAAGGCTTGCCTCCCAGCGGTTCTCACAGTGGTGGCTCTCCACCTGCCTTGGGTTTCAGAGTCGCCTCGTCCCAGCCCAGGACCCAGGACTGGGTCACAGACGGGGAGAAGTGTGGCCAGTGGCACGCGGGGAGCGACCTGCCCACATGCCCTCTCCTCGCCAGAGCTTCCCGAGGCCCCTTGATCGATGTCGGCTGCGTGCGAGCACGGGTCCCGCTGTCCTCCCTCCATCTCAGTGCTCTGTTCCCTCCAGCCTGTGGTCGTCTGAGTTACAACGTACCCAGCTCCTGCAAATTGGAAGTCTCTTGTCTCGGCTTTAAGTTTCAGAGAATTTTTTGGAAGTTCAAGCCAAGTGGCTGACTTTGTGTTCTCTTTATCTGGCATCTCTCCTTTGATGTGTCCCCTGAAGAGATGGCGGAAGGCAGGGTCACCCTTTAAAATCTCCGAATATTTCCCATTACCCCTCTAAATTTACCTCCCGACCCCAGGCAGATTCCTTCATTGCCTTCTCTCCCGTCTCTATAAAGCCAGCCCAGCCTCAAGAGCGTAACGTGATGATTATCCAAAAACAACAACCACCACCAAAAGGAAAACAAAGTGGAAAAGGAGGAGGTGAAATTGGAATCTGTGTATTAAGCCTGGGGTTCTGCGCATTTTTCTGGGTTTTTCAGGAAAGGTCTCTCCTGAATCCAGTTGACATTTTTTAGGACCCAATAGCCAACCCAGTCAGGAAAGTCACTTCTTAGATCCAACCTTCGTTCTGCAGCTCCAGGGTGCTGCTGCTGCTTTCTCTTCGGCCCTCAGTGAAAAAGGAATGACGGCTAGGAAGGTCGGAGGCACCGGTTTCTGGATTACGTGCGGTGGTGGAAAATCTAAGGGGAAAACAGAGGTCTCTAAAAAGCAGAGGCTTTAAGGTGCATTTTTCAACTAGCCACACTTCTCCCCTTCTCTGTCCCCCTCACCACCCCTGTGCCCCTCACCTCACTGCCCCTGTTTCAAGAAACAAACCACCCCCCTTGGTCTGAGCCTGGCAGCCTTGTTCCCTGCACCCCTCCTCTGAGGAGGGTTCGGAGCTTCTTCATTACTGAGGTGCAGACTCTGCCGAGTTGTGGGTTTTGGATCCTAAGGGTCTCACCTGTCTTCCCCCACACCACGCTGAGGGGGCCCTCTGTCCGCGAAGCTGCCTGCAGAGCTCAGGGCAAGGCCTAGTGGGTGGGGCCTCAGACGTCCCCGCCAGCGAGTCCATTTTTATGCTTTGCAACGTTAGATTACATCTGTAGGAAGAGTTTGACCGCCAGTGATCCTTACTCAGCCCCAGTTTAGCAGAAGAGAACACCGGAGCCCCAGTGAGAGAAAGAAATTTGCCTGAGGTCAGATAATGGGTCACTCAGCTCCACGCCTAGTGGCTTTGTTTCCACGTATACAGCCTTGGTCACAGTCAGCGGAGTCTCCAGCCTGAAGATGGTAAGAGGCCGTAGGTGGGAGTTAAATTTAATTTCTCCTGTGTCTGAAGTCACTTGCCCAAATTGTACAGCATCAACCACCAGGCAGAAAATGTCACTGTGTTCCCACCGCCAGCAGGGTTTTGAGTGGCATTCTGCGGCATCTCTCCCACCCCGCTTCCACTCTGTCTCTGGAGGAGGAAACAGAACAGAGCTCTAAGGACAGCTCCTTCTCTTCTTCTGTCGGCACAGATCAGCTTTGGGAGAGTGGTGGTGGCTCCAGCCAAGCAACCCGAGAGACTGGAGAAGGCTGCGGAGCTGTAACCCTTTCCCTGCCTGGCAGGTGCAGGGAGGTGGGAGATTTGGTTCAGGGAGGACAGAGCTGCAAGCTTCTCCAACAGGGCGGGCTAAGGAGGAAGTAACTTCCCTGCACCTGAGCTATTGGAACAGCAGAGAAATAGTCTACAGTGATTTTCTTTTCTCATATGGTGTCTTCAACCTGAGGGCTAGATTCTGGGGGAGAAAGTCTTGGGCTGACAGACATTTGTCTAATTCCATCACTTATCACAGCGGAGCTGGGAAAATATGTTTAAAAGGGAACAGGAGGCGGCACAAAGGAGGCAGGGCAAGGAGTTCTTCTAGCTGTAATGTCTCAGCGGAAAAATCCTAAGAGAATCCTGCTGCAGAGGCTCCTAGAAAAGTGGAACTTTGTCTCTGCATCCAGGAAAGGACATTTTTCTTTAATGCCTGTTGTTTAACAGGGTGAAGGCCTCGGGCTTGCAATTTAAAAGCAGTCTGTATTGACCTTCCTTCCCCGGTCAGCTTCATTCACTCCTCATTCAGCACTACTGTTAGGGTCAGAAATTAAGCATGTAAAGGAACATTTAGTTTTTAGAGCCTTGTTATTCTAAACGTTATGGCCTCAAAAAAATGCTTGAGAATTAAACTGGCAGCTGCACCAAGGAACAAAATCTCGTTTGTCAGGACTCTGAGGCTTGATCTCAGGTTCTTCCTCTGCTGTGAGTCCAACTCTGGGAAAGTAGACCGCAGGTTTTCCTGGTCCTCCTGAAGCCCGTTTGGTAGCAACTGATTGGGGAAGGCTACAGGTGCAAAGAGAAAGAAGGATAAACTGAGGCCCAGGGTGGCCAAGGTCGTAACTGGATTCGGCAAAGGGGACAGAGGTTTGTGCTAGAAAGTGATGGCTTTGATACTCTGCCCAAACGACACTCTTCTCCTGCCCTTATTTTTGTTTAATTTGCTGATTGACATGCATTCTTATATAAAAGCCAAATGTTATGGCAAAAGTGTCCATATTCCCAGTTTTGTTAGCCTCTAGATTTTTGCTTATGTCTCCAATTATTTTTATAAGCACATACTCAGTTTTTTAACTGTACTCACACATAGTTGGGATCATAATGTCTTGTACCCTGCCTTCCATATGTTATGGATGTATCTTCATGTAAGTGCACACGGGTCTATCCGTGTTCGTCTGTGTGCCTGTCTCTCATCAGCCACGCTGCGTACGCTGCTCCCGTGACCTCCAGACTTAAATGTGTACTGACTACCCAGCAGCTCCCCTCGGATGCCCACAGGCATTGTCAAGCTTACCATCCACAATCAAACTCCTAATCTTCCCCCCAGATCTGCCCCTTCCTCCTTCAGTATTTGCCATCTTAGTCAGCAGCTCCATCTTTCCACTTGCCGAAGTAACAACGAACAAACAAAAACCCTCCCTTTCTCTCATAATCAGCAAATCACGTTGGCTCAGCTTTCAAATACAACCGCTTCTCACCACCTCCACTGTTACCCCCCTGGAAGTTCAGAGACATCCCCGTCTTTTATTAAATAGCTTCCCAGTGGATCCCCTGGCTCCTGCCTTCTCTTTTGCCCACAGGAGTCTAGCTAGGTCTGTAAATGTAAGTGAGGCTATGTGATCACCTGTGCAAGACACTCTGGTAACTCCTCTTCTTGGTAAGAGGAAAAGTCAAAGTCCTTTCAGGGACCTGCAAAAGCCAACACGATCTGGTCCCCTGTACATCTCTGTCCCCGTCTGCTGCCACTCTGCCCCTTGCACGCTGAGGTGCAGGCACACCGGCTTCCCTGGGTCCCTCGAAGGTGCCCTTGGTGCCACTGCCTCGGAGCTTTGCCCTGACTGTCCCCTCCACGTGTCATCTTCCCCGGACATCCACGCATCCACTCTGTCAGCCACCTCTTTAAACCTTGGCACCAATGTTACCTTCCCAGGAACCCTTCCCTAGCCCTTCTTCCCCTTCCAGCTTTATTTTTCTCTGTGCCATTCATTAGATGCTTTGCTTACCTTTTTTGTTTATTTTCTGTCTTGCCCAACTAGAACGGAAGTTACGTGAGGGCTTTTTGCCCAGATTCTCAATAATTGTCAAATGTTGAAAGAATCTACCTCATTCTCTTTAAAGATTTGTCTGCTGTATGCATGTATCACAGTTTACAGTGTTTACCGTAGTAAAAAAATGCTTTATGGTGACACAGCATAATCCGAATAAGGTGCCTAATATGCGAACTGTGCGGAGCACGTTAGGAGTGTGTGGGATTCCTCCAACAGCCAAATAATGTGGTCTCTGTTGCCGATGAGAAATCTGAGACTTGATCCGTCAATACCTTGCCTAAGGACCCACGGCTAATAGGTGACAGAGCAGAGATTTGAAGCCTTTTCTAGAACTTACGCTTTTACATTCACATTATACTGTGTTCTTAGCTAATTGAACGTCTCTTGAAAGGTCAGAGAAAAATACACGTATCACACATGCACGCACGCGTATGTCCACGCTCGTTAAGATGCGTTCAGCCCTGCTTCCAGCTCCCAGAGAACACGGCCCTCCGCTGACACCACAGCCCTCGCTGACGGTATTTTCCCAAAGTGACAAAATTAATGTCCTCAGTCATGTTCTCCTCTCTTTTTCTTCAGGCACGCTCAGCTTTCTGACGTTTATCAAAACGCCGGTGCGGGCTCGTTGTTCACCGCCGCGTTTTGCTTCTCTGATAGCCACGAGTTTCCGACTCAGCTCCTTAAAGATAAAAATTCGTTTGTGATCTGTCCTGAAGTCGACTGTTCGTCTGCTATCTGTTGCCGTGAAAAGAAAAGACGGCAGTACGGTAAAAAGTAAATTGAAATTATAATCAGAAGCAATCAAGCGACTGCCACCCCCCCCACAAGCAGGCTGCTTAGTAAAACGTTGGCAGCCTCTTTCCCAGATCCGAGAGGCGTCCGGGGAGCTGGGCCTCTGGCGGGGCAGGGGGCGAAGGAAGGTTGGCCTCAGTCTAACAGGTGTCGTGAGAATCAAATGAGCTTCATTTTAACTGTAAAAATAGAGTCAGAGTTCACAAAATGTAACACTCATCACCATCGTCATCATCATGTGATGACGATGATTCTGTTTCAGAACCCAAAGTGGCAATTAGATGTGAAGAAGGCAGGAATGTCACTTTGATTATTCACCTTGAGGAATATATCACGATGCCAGATAAAACTCAGAATAAGTAGCCGGTTGAGTTTACAGTGGTAGCTATTGAGGCGGGTTGGGACTGCTGCCAAAACACAGGCAACAGCTGCCCGGATCTCTCCAGTCTAAAGAGACCAAGGGAGAAGCAGGATCTGAGAGATGTTGGAGCAATTAGGGTGAAACCGTGTGTTCCTCTCCTGGTCCCAGAGGGTCGGCCTCCAGGGCCCTCCTGCTTGAGCACAAGGAGTTCTGTGGCAAGAGAAGGAACCTGCTGACACAATGGGGCTCTGCTGTGAGTCTCATTATTTCAAGACTTAGAGCTAAAAGGACGAACAGCTTCAGAACAGTTCAGGGGGCGTTCAGAGAGCACAGGCTATTGGGAGAGAGGAGAGCATGGGAGAATGCAGAATGTGCTAATCCTCGCTTTCCAGTTGCCCAGTGATGCAGCAGCAGGTCTTGCTGGGAACAAGTCCTTCATATTTAAGTAAATCTTGCCTCGTAAAAAAATCCTACAGGGAACAAATCCAGTTCTTCTGTTGCACATCAGCCTGGGGGTCCCAAGAAGGTAGGTGCATGTGCCTGTCTCCTCCCACCCCAGCCAAGAGAGTGTCTATTTATTTTGGCCTCCCGGGCCTGACTATGTTTGATCCAAGCTTGAGTCTCTTAAAGGCATCTTGCCACCAGGTCATATGTGGAGGTGGGGTGAGGCTGACAGCTGAGTGGGTCCTCTGGGTTGCTCCCTAGAAAGAGATGGGAGCATAGTCCCGGCTTTAGAAATTACATAGGCAAGGGACACTTAGGTCATGAAACTGGATTTAGAATTTGAATGTTAAAGACCAGAAAATTAGTGCTGATGGGGTTTAATTAAGATTCTGATCATGTACCAGTACACAGGGCCAAGAAACACTCTAGAAAATAACTTGTAAAAAAATTACTTTTTATGGGAGCTACTCATCCTATGGAACTACTACCCCAAGAGGTATCAATGAGGCTGAAGAGACCTGAGTCTTTGTCCCTGTATCTCTCCAAGTCTTAGACCTTGGGAGATTGTGTCCTAAGCCAGACTAATCACCAAGGAGCTTTCAGTGCTCCAGGACAGCAGCCAAGGGAGAGCATCGTGTCCCTGGGCTCCCTTGTCCCAGTCTGCACAGAGCTCAGTCTGTGGCCTGGTTCCTTTAGGGCGGGGCACTGCTGGCTCTCCCCAGCCTCCAGGACCTGGCATCTGGACTTCCCACAGGCTCCCCACCCCTCGACTGAGGGCTGGCTGCCGCGGGGTCCCCTAACCTGCCAGGCTCCCGTCTGTGATTTGCATTTGCCATCTGTCTTCTCCACCTGGGTCTTCAGCTCCAGCCTTTCCCACAGCCTGCACACTGCTGTGTGCACTGTGCCCAGGGCAGTGCATGGCACAGATCAGGCTGACTTTGGTCACTTGTGGAATAATGACTGAAGGAATGTGTAGGCTCTCAGTGCCTTCCAAGCACGTCCATGGGCCTCAGTTTTTGGTGGCCCCAGCCCTTGGAAAGGTTAGGTTCTGTGGGTAAATTAGGTCCCCAGGTTGCAGGCTCTTCAAAGTTACCTGTCTCTGGACTTCCCTGCATGGCTCATTCTGGGGCATGACCTCAGGAATCAGGTAACTTCCCTATGTGTTTCTGGCTCCTCTGGTTGGGAACAGATGTGTCATCTAAACCAGTCCCGGCAGGTCTCTTCCTTCCCTGCATCCTGCCTCCCTGACTTGGGAAAAGGGCTCAAGGTGTCACAGAAAGCAAATATTTTTGCCTTGATGACAGTGTGTAGCATCCCTTGGAATAGAACATTCTGTTTAGTGTTTCCTTGGGCTCTTGTGAGAACACAGAGAACATTTATAGGCAAAGGGGGGAATATCTGGAGATTATAAGAGTTTGTTCTCACTTGAGTTGAGAACTTCTGATACAAGAATTATATATAGTTCTGTGTTGTGAGATGGTTGGATTAAAATCTGATTGCCATTGTGCCCAAGAGGAAACTTGCCTATTCAGGAAAAATAGTGTGCTAAAATAACACTGATCTATTACGTCTCGTACCTTACTTCTGAAGACCTCTACGCTATATTTAGAATTTAAAGCTTAAGGCAATACTCCAAGAAGTTTTTTCCCCTAAAATTGAGGGCAGTGATTGAGTCTGTTGGTAGTGAATAATATATCTTCTTCCATCCATCCATCCAGCATTTATTAGGTGCCTAATGTGTGCCCAGGTCCTATGCTGTTTCTGTCCTAAGTAGGAGAACTCGCACCGCCAAATACATTCATATGTGTTGTTCACGTGTCAGCACATGGAGCTCCCTCATGTCCCAAGGTAACGATTTTCTAGAGCTGAGCTATTTTCCATCTCTTTATGGAGCTGAGTTTATAAGTCCTGTACTCCAAAGATTTTTTATCGTTTTCTGAGTACTTTACTACAATTTCAACCTACTGCCATTGTAGTCTTTGTGTTCAGAAGAGCTAGACTTCACCTCACGTGCTTGAGACAAGGAAACTAACTTTAAAAAATTACATTTGGCCCCTCTGATAGATACACCGGCGTTACGTACCTAATAGAGTGTGACCTCCTTACAAGCAGGGATTATGTCCCCTTTTTCTTTTATCCCGAGCATAGGTTCTGTTGAGTGAACGGACACAACTAAGTATAAGTATTAATTTGTAATATGTATGTCACACATGTCATTAGCGTGATATTTAAATAAGTCTCCGGGTTAACTTTAGTGTCTTTCTACTTTCGTGTCTAATGAGTTATTTATTCTACATATGGTAGAGACGAAACTCCTTGGCTTACTCTAAGACTTCCGATTCAGGTTAGCATCTACTGCCTTCGGGTTCCTTTCCGTGGTCACTTGCTGAATGCTTCTCCCTCTGGGGCCCGTGCACCTGCTGTGCCGCGTGTAGTCCACGAGCAGCAGCCAGAGGAGGAGCCGCAGCGTGCTGTCTGGCACACGTGCTGTCTGGCACGCGAGCTCCCCTCCTTTTCCACGGGAAGGCTGCTCTTCACCCGGCCTCCGTGAGTCTTTAACTGTGTACCTTCAAGTTCTAAGCCAGCTCGGTTAACTTCTGCTCCACGACTTGCCCTGCAGTTACATACATGACGGGACTTGCTGAGAGCGGTGTTGTGTACTGGAAAACGCGTGGACTGTGACCAGGCAGAGTCGAAGCTCAGCCCCAGGACTCACTGGCTGGGCGGCTTTGGGTGAGCTACTCGACTTCTCCGAGTTGCCTTTTCCTCATCTGTAAACAAAGACATGAGCCTGTCTTGAGAGATTATTGTCAGAATGAAACACATTCCGCAAGATAACTGTGAAGGCAGCTTGTTCTAAAAGGTGCTTAAGGAGTATCATTCTCTTTCTCTCTTTAGTTCGTGCGCACCCCCCACCCCACACACACCATTAACCTAGATTTGCTCTTTGTGCAGTTGGCAACGCGCTGCTTTCCAAAAGACCCTGGAATTCTAGATTAGTCTGGCCAGCGTGCAGTGGACACTGCTGGTCGTCTGTCCCACACCCATTCAGTTCTGGGTGGGTTGGTTGGTTGTTTTGAGGAAGAACATGCTCAGCTACATTCTTATGTTCCCAGTCTCTTCCAGCTGAGGGTGTGGCCCCGCCCTTCAGTTCTGGCCCATGAATTGCCAATAAAGCCTTCTGGAGAATTCTGAGAAAGTTTTTGCTTGCATAACGAACAGGGACCCTTGCGGAGCCGTGAGCGGAGCTGCAGCAGCTGCTCTGTACCCCCGGGGCGCGGAGCCTCCGGCGCCAAGCCCGACCGCTGAGGACGACTAGCAGAAGCTCAGGAAGAACCCGGGCCTGGCGGTGCTGTGGAGTAGCCGAACCACCGTTGTGACGGCCTCTCTCCTGACTTCTTATGTCACAAAGTAAATCTCCATGAACTCAGGCTAGCGTTAATTCAGCTTTTTGTTATTTGCAGCTAAACACAGTTTCTAGTTGACGTAGAGCACATCCTTTTTAAGGACTATTTGCTCAGAGATATAGCATATTGGTGTGAGGCCAGAAGCTCCCAAGAAGTGAGGGACAATGAGATCTTGGTATCTAGGGGAAGGGGAGACCTGAGATGGCTTCAGGAGCGTCAGTTAGAGTGTCGTGGTACTCCGAGTGTCTCACGAACACGTAGTTCCTAGAACTAGGCTAATGGGCTTAGAACGTCCTGGAGTGGGAATATTTGACCTGCGGCTGTGTATCAGGCATTTCTCATCCTTTGCAAAGACTACGGACAAGAAAGCAGAAAAGAATGTTCTGAGTTACAAACTAGTGAGGCACGTTGGACCAGAACACCTCGTGCATGAAGCTGAGCAGAGTACCTGGAGAAGACAGGTAAGTGGTGGAAGACAGTAGCCACAGGCAAATTCAAAATGAGCATTAAAAAAAAATAGGATTTATACATGTTTGTTATAGGACATTCATAAAATACTAATTCTTTGCAAAATACAAAGAATGAGTTTTTTAGATTACTCAGACTCTCCCAAACTGAATGTAATCACATACTGTTTAAAATGTTTATTATTAGCTTAATAATACTTAATAACATTCCCATATCATCAATTATTCTTTTAAGACTTGATTTTTAATAGCTACATGGTGTTTGATTCTATAAATATACTATAATTTTTATAACCAGTCCTCTGTTATTGAGCATTTAGCTTCTCTAATTTTTCATTATAAGCACCGCTTTTATGAACATCATTGTGTATTAATTCTGCACATATCTTAATTATTTCCGTAGGATACATTCCTAGCAGTAGAATTTCTGAGTAAAAGTTATGTGTATTGTTAAGTCTTTTGTTACGTACTGGCAGAAATTCTTTCAGAAAAGATATACTACAAGTAATGTATAAGAATGCCTCTTCAGAGAACGCTTATCAACTTTGGATACTATAATTTTTAAAAGATTTTTTTTCTACTTTGTGGATTAGGAAAAAAGGTAGCTTTCTTAGCTGGGATTGGTTCAACAGTATATGATTGACACTCCAGCACCCAAATTAAACAAAAGAAGGTTTAAGCAAAAGAGGGTTTATTTTCATTTTCACATAAAATAAGTCAAGTGGTAGGAGGTCCCGGGCTGGTACGGGGCCACCTCGATCCCAGGGACCCAGTCGCCCCATCTCATTGCTCCAAAAAGTCCACCTCATGGTCCAAGTTGTCGACTAGAGCTCCAGCCATTCTAACTGTAGTCCAGGCAGCAGGAAAAATGGAGGAACACAGAGGGGCAAACTCCTTTCCTTCAAGCAGATGTCTGTGAATTTGGATACAATTCTGCCTGCGTGTCAGTGTCCAACTCAGTCTGAATTTAGTCTGAGTGTAGCCACTTGTTCCTACCCAGGTGATGGGGAATGCAGACTTTTAAGTCGGGAGGCAGTAAGTCAGGAAAATCGAGGTCCTTATTGCTGAAGAAAAGCAGAAGAATGGCTCTCGGAGGGCAGCGATCTGACTATTGGATGTTTGCTTTTTTACTTCTTTGATTACGTTGCGGGTTTCCCTTGTCGGGGAGGGGCGCGTGCACGCTGCTCGTAATTCTTTCTAATCGCCTCGGACCCCGTATGCTTTCCCTTTTAGAGCAGCGATCTTTTCTCAGTAGTTTATCAGGCGATCTTTTACATGCTTAATATGATATGAATTCTTTATGTATGTTTTACTTTCCCCCCCCAGTGTGTCGTGCCTTTAACAGTGTTTTCTGATACACTAAAATGTTGAGGTTTTTATCCAGTCAGGTCTATCATTCTTTTCTTTTAGAGTTTCTGGCTTTGATGTATGTTTAGAAATCTCTTCCCTACTCTGAGGCCAGATAAAAATTTCACCTCTGTTTCCATTTTGTTATTTCATGGCTTGCATTTCTTATGTGTGATGCATTAGGCCAGCGGCACTCAAACAGGAAGAAGTCGCTTACGCCGTAAGCCGGTACTCAGAGCGTTCCCCCGGCGATACCCTTGTCCTGTAAGACGTGCTCTATTTTCTGCTCTCTGCCATTGTACCTTGTATTTTAGAAAGTGATGTTTTTAGGACCCACTCATGGATTGCAACTTGCAGTCGGAAAAATGCCGTTCTAATCAGTCCAGTATTTTGGGGGTGTAATATGAGAAATGGAACCACAAGGGTTTTTTTTTGTTGTTTGTTTGTTTCAAATAGCCAGTTTTTAAAGCGACTTTTTATCCAATAATTCATCATTTTATCTAACAAGTTTATCCTCTTTTTCACATTTTCATGGATATTCTTATCTATTCATTCTCCCAGATGGTATTCAGAATCATTTTGAAAACTTTTTTTAAAACGAGATTTAGATTGGCTTTGCAGAGTAATTTGGGAAGAATTGATGTCTTTGCAGTTAAGATGCTCCATCTGGAAACACGGTGCATCTCCCGCTCTCCAAGCCTCCCCAGGAAACGTCTGCGGTTCCTTGCGTATGCGTTCCCGTATTTCTCATTACATCCAGGACTAGAGCCGGCAGTGTTTGTGATTGCTTTTTGTCAATGAAATCTGCTTTTCGTTTTTGCTAAAACAGTTATTTCTTTCAAATGGAAAATCTTGATTCTGACAGTTTTTAGTTTGTCACTTTGGATTTGCTGTAGAAAATGATATCATCTACAGATAATGGGCATTTTTACCTTCCTCTCCACTGTAGGTTTTATGAAATGGCCATTTATTTGTGACTCACTATTGCTAGACACTGTGTATGCTGTGTATGGTCCATTTAATCGTCCCGAAAGTCCAGTGGTGGAGGTACTGCTATCTCCATTTTCAAGATAAGAAAACGAGCCATTTTAAATTCAAATTGCTCCAAGTCACACATGTAGCAAAGGACATAGCCAGGATTTGGACCCAGATTATTCTAACCCTTACACTTGGGTTTTTAAGTACTTCCTTCTGCTATCTATATGTATTTCTTTTTTGTATCTTAATGCTTTGGTTAAAACTTCCAGAATGGAGTAAATGATAATACTTTACTAAGAAGCCCCAGTATGATCATTTTTAATTTTGCTGGAGCATAAATATACTTCAGGGCTGTGAAGGCGTCGGCATCGTCCGCCGCTCTGTGATTGGTCTGTGAGCTCCTCGTGCATCCCTTAGAGAGGACTGCCCTCCCGTTCTTGGATTCGTCAACTCTTGGTCATTCTTCATGCTAGAGCCCTATGCCTCTCTACTTTTTTCAGCAGTTGGTATCCAACAAAGATCTACTGTTTCCCAAAGTCATTACTTTAGTGTTTATCTCTTCAAATACACTTTTTATTTTAGAAGCGTTTTAGATTTAAAGAACTATTGCAAAGATGATACAGAGAGTTCCCAGGTCCCCTGCACCCACTCCCACCTGTTACTAACATCATACATTGGTATTTGCTATGACTAGTGAACCAATATCAATATATTATTATCAATGAAAGTTCATGTTTTAATTCATATTTCCTAAGTTTTTACCTAACTTCCTCTGTCCGTTTCAGGATCCCATCCAGGATACCACATTACATTTAGTCGCTGTGTCTTAGGCTCCTCTCACACTTTCCTGGCTTCTGATGACCTTGACAGTTTTGAGTACTGATCAATTATTTTATAGATGTCCCTCAATTTGGATTTGTGCCATGTTACTTTCATGATCAGACTGGTGTTATGGGTTTGAGGGAGGAAGACCACAGAGGTAAAGTGTCACTGTCATCATAATATTCCATTATATGGATGCTTCATAATTTTGTACCCATTAACCTATTAACCTCCATTGCACTGGAGGAGGCTGACAAATACTGCCTCAGCCCAGTGACCAAGGTTCACATCAACAGTGATGAGTCACGCAGACGGCATGTGCCCTATTAAAGGACATCTTGATTGCTTCCAGTTTTGGTAATTATGACTAAAGCTGACATAAACATTCAAATGCAACTTTTTGTGTTGTCATAAGTTTTCAAACTCACTGGGTAAATATTCAGGAGTGAGTGCTATTGCTGAATTATGTGGTAAGATATTTAGCTTTATAAGAAACTGCCAAACTGTCTTCCCAACTGGCTCTACCATTTTACATCCCGGCAGCAGTGAATGAAAGTTTCTGTTGCTTTGCAGCCTTGCCAGCAACTGGCATTGTCAGTTGTTTGGGATTTTAGACATTAAAAGAGTTATGTGGTGCTGTGGTATTGTTTTAATTTGCATTTCCCTCGTGATAAATGACGTTGAGAATCTTTTCATATGGTTATTTTTCATCTTATGTGGGGAGGTGTCTGTTCAGTTCTTTTGTACATTTTCTGCTTGGGTCGTTTGCTTTCTAGTGGTTGAATTTTAAGAGTATTTGTGTTTGGAATGTAAGTCCTTTTTCAGGTGTGTGTTTTGCAAATATTTTCATCCAGGCTGTGGCTTATGTTCTGGTTCTCTTAACAGTATCATTCACAGATGCAAGTTTTTAATTTTAATGAGGTTCAACTTACCTGTTTTTTCTTTCATAGACTGTGATTTGGGGTTATGTCTACAAATTCATCACCAGACTCAATGTCACAGAGATTTTTTTCCTATGTTTCCTTATAGATGTTTTGCGTTAATTTGTGTATAAGGTATAAGGTCTCTAACTAGGTTCATTCTTTTGCCTTTAGACATCCAGTTGTCCCAGTGCCATTTATTGAAAAGACTGTCCTCTCTCCATGGAACTGCCTTTGTGCCTTTTTCAAAAACCGGTTAACTATGTCTGTATGGGTCTATATCTCAGTCTCTGTTCCGTTCCATTAATCTATTTTTTTTTCACCACTACCACACTGTCTTAATTATTGTAGCCTTGTAGTAAGTCTTAAAATCCTGCAGTGCGAGCCCTCCTACTTTCTCTTTAGTATTACAATCCTCTTTCAAAAAAATGTAATATAAAATATTTTTTAAGAAGGAAGTAAATTTGGTTCTCAGCTTTTTTGCCTGAGATGGGTACTTTGTCTGGGCAATCCCATGCTGCCAAGCACACAGTTGGCCCTCTGTCCCTTGCTGACTTCCTGGAAGGATGGTGGGGAAAATTCCCTTAGCTAGCGAGTGAGTTCAGCAGATGGTAGGGTGTGGCCATCTCAGTGGGCCTTTGTGCCTCAGTATCACATGAAATGATAAACACTTGTGGTTCCCAAAAGAAAACTGTATTCTAGTGCTGATGATTAATATGAAGAGGTAAGAAAAGATTTGAGAAATTGATGGTCCTTAACCCAAAAAAATAGAGATTTGGGAAGAACTGGAGCTCATAGTTAAATGAGAATGAGAGCACCGATCATACCACAGAGAAACAAGAAAAAGCAATTCATGAAATGGGTTCCGCTAAGGTTCCAGCCAGTGGAGGAACTTTTGTGGTCACTTTTATGCTCTGGTGTTATACAGCAAATTGGGAATTATTAAATGTCTCAGAAAGTATTTGTCCCTTATACATTTTGTGGGTCTGTATTTGCAAAATGTTTTCCCCATCTGCCTTCCCTTGCTCCCAGATATGCTTGGAGATTGTCTCCAGCTTGCTTTTTCCTCCTCTCTGCAAGCCATGTATGTGCTTTGTGATGAGTTTTGCAGCCACAGTTCAGTGCTGAGCGAGGAGACATATGCCCAGTGTGGACTGGCCACAGATGGATCTCATCAGGATGCATTGGAACTGTGTTCCAAGCCCTCATGAAGTGTGGCTTGCTGTTTACACTGCCCTTCCCACCTCTTTGGATCTCTGGATGGGCCCACTTCAGCTGGAAGCCAGTCCGTATGATGGTCCTTTTTGCTCCAGGCTCAGAGCCCAGTCTCTGCTGGCATCACCGCCCAGCGGGCACCGGGCAGCTGCTGGACACAGCCAGGGCAGGGAAACAAGTGCAGGAGGAATGACAAAAGCCCAAGTGAAAATCTGGCTGTGCATAACAGCTCCATATTAACTTTCAGAGGAGCTCTCCTGGGAGGCAGCCTTGGCAGACCCAAGCCAGCAGCTGGTTTTATTACTCTTCAAAGTCTGGGTGCAATGAATGGGTTGACCGCAGGGATATTTGGTCCTAACCTAACCTGAGGAAAGCTGCCATGGGAGGGAAGCTATTGTTCAGGTGGAGAGCCAGTCACCTGTACACCTGTGAACATTGCCCTGGGTGCCTGGGATGTACCCTCCGACTGGCCTGCTCTGTTCTTTTACTTCAGGGCCTGCCCAGTGTGGTAGCTTAGTAGAAGCTACTAACACTGAAGGGTTTATAGACTCAGTCATACTTAGAGCTCTGAGGCCAGGGCTGTTCCTCCCTCGGGGCCATTGTCAGCAAAGCCTTGCCTGCTGGTGGCTTGGGCCCTGCCCGTGGCACTGTGGGACCTGTTGCATGGATGCTCTGGCTTTGTGGGGGAGTCAGGTGGCAGATGAGGGCTTGTGACCTGCATTTGTATCTCCCAACTTGAGTGTTCTGCAAAGGCCGGCAGACAGGGTGGAATAATATTGAGGAAACGTGGTAAATGAAATTCAAGTTCTTAATGGATCATTAGCATAGACATGGGCGTTGAGTTCCTCAAGGGTCAAGATCCATAATTTCTTTTGTCTGCACATGCCTGACGTTTACCCCTGTTCTCCTAGGGCTCCTGGTACTGGTATAGGCAGAAAATCCACGCTGGAAAGACAAAAAAAAGAGTATGGCAGGTAGAAAAGCAAGAGTGGTGAAAAGTACTCCTGCTAGGCTTAGACCGATCTGTGTTTAGTTCAGAAATCTCCTTATATGACTTTTAGCAAATCGTTTACGCATTGGTCTTCGCTGGAGGAATGGAGACGCAGCAGCACCGCCTCATAGAACTGTTGCGAGGTTTTAATGAGATAATCAAAGTAAAACACTTGGAATGAAAAACATCACCACCACCACCATCATCGTCTACACTGGTACTAGCAATAGAAAAGTCCGTGTAACAAAATCCACTCTCTGCCATTAGCCCCTTGAATTAAGTAAAAATCAGAAAACCCTTCTTGATTCCGACCACGCACGGGGCCCTGAGGGACGCAGACCTGCACACGCACGGTCGCCGCTCTCCCAGGGCTCGTCCCGTCTAGAGGTGAAAAGTGATAAATTTATCACATTTCAATAATAAATATAAAAATAAGCAATGCAATTTGTGATTATTAATTGCTAGGAAACCAAAGTAATGGTATTCATCTGGCTACAAACAGCCGTGACCCACAGGGCCTTTCCTTGGCTCGTGTCATTGTTAATCTGTCAAAAACGTATAAAGTACATTTCCGTGAAAAGTGGGGCGAGCCGGAGAGGACAAGGAAGCAAATCAAAGCCACTGCGAAGTTCCTCACCACTTTTTTCTCCTGGCGTTAAATAGATACTCCCTTTTCCCTTTCCTGCCTTCTCCCTTTTCTGTTTCTTGAATGCCCCCTTCCGCCCCTCCGTCCTCCGCTTCCATCCACCCAGTCGGTGGAAACCTTGGCACTCAGAGTACTTCTGTAGGAGGAAGAGGAAAGGGCACGACCTGTGAGGTCCCGGTCCCGGGCATTGCCAGGTACCTGCGCTGCCCCTCCAGAGGCCGGCATCCTGTATCCAGGGAGGATCCAGCAAGGGCCAGGGGGAGTCGGAGGTCAGATTTCCCTTGAATACAGAGTAATGTGGCATCCAGTGAGATCTTCCATGAATCCCAGAGTTTGGTGACAGATCTAAGTAGCTTCTTAAGCTGCCTGGAACTCTCTGTCAGGAGAGAGAGACAATTCAGTGGCATTTCTTTCTGCACCCCAGTCCGGAGGGCTTCGATCCAATGTTGCCCCCGTAAGAGGCCCACGGGAGGGCCAGCTCCACCCCCAGGCAAAGAGCATGTGTCTCAACCCATCTTGCAGTTAAGGACGTAGGTCTGCTGTTGCCTGATACCTGGCTTCCCAAAGGCATTTTTCTATTCTATGACAAATCTGATGTGGCCTCTGCTACCAGCTCCCATTTATGTGATCATTAAAATATGTAAATGCAGCCACTGGCAGCGTTCCGTGGGGTGAATGACACAGGTACCTCTGGGTCACCTCTCCCTGCTCAGCCGTGCCTCAGCCTCAAACATCAGGGACAGGTGCCTGGAGTCTCTGAAACTTCATTTCTGGGTTTATTACTCCCCACGCGTATTCATGCATTGGGAAACATTTTTGAGGCCAGGGGCTCCTGTGAATTCAAGGAGCAGAGCGCACCCCCGAGAAATGTGCAAGTGAGGCCAAGGAATTAATGTATGCTGGTCCTACTCCTACCTGATCTCAGTTGCAGAGGATGATGGATGGTTATATACTTTCTTATACTAGACCACATAGACGCTGGGGCACATTCGTTACCCAGCTGCTGTTACCCTGGCTAACACAGAAATGCATCCATAGAATGTTAATTGAGCACTTGCTATGAGACAGGTGTTACGCTAAGTGCTGGGAGCCTAACAGGGAGGCCGGCAGAGGGAGCCTTGCTCTCAGGGAGCTGGAATTCCAGGGCAGCACTCACCTGTCTAGCATGTGTGTACACGTGTGCTGCTGCCCCTGCACAGGCTGGCCACAAGGGACAAGGGCTATATTCTTTTGCACCTCCATTTTCCTATTCCCATCTAGTAAGATCTCTGCCCAGCATCTAGCAAGTGCCTGAAAACATTGTCGGTGATGCCTTTCCTTGGAGCAGAAGCTCCTGATCCTGGCCCTTGGGAAGATACAGGCTCCTATCTTTCTTCCTAAGTAGGGGAGGAAGATGCCTTGCGTGCGAGTACACCCTCCGAAATCAGCTTTATTTTTCATTGTCTCGTACTCACAGAAAAGGGAGCTTACGCCTCTAATTGCTGCTGCCGGAGCCAGAACACCTGCTGGCTGGAGCTCTGCCCCCGTTAGAGCTGCCTCCCTCTCTCCCAGGGCTGGTACTCTGAAAGGGAAATAACTTCTGGCTGGGGGGTGGATGGGACTCATTGTCGCTAACTGCTCCCCGTGTCTATCACTGGCTCACCTCTCCTTTTGAGGACAGAAATCAATAGCATTTTAAATGCCTTGCTAAGTAAGTATTTATGAAGCAGGTTCCCAAAGGGCTTCTCCCAGGGGCAGCCGGAACCGCCTGGGGCAGGAAGAGCCTCCCGGGTCGGGGTCGAGGGGCCTCCCTCGCACCCCGTTCTTGCCTTACTGTGCTCCAAAGGGATTGCCTCTTTGAGCTGACGAAATGAACCGGCTCGCCTGCGCCTGCGAGGGGCGAGGGAAGGGCAGTCACTGGTTCATCCATTCACTTACCTGATCATTTCAGGACCCATCTTCCGAGCATCGTGTTGAGGGCTGGGCACGCCACCCCTGCCCGCAGAGAGCTCCCTGCCTGCAAGGAAGACAGACAAATAGGTCCTGGCAGTCGTGTGATATGCAACGTGAGGGAGGAAGGTGGAGAGAGCTCAGGGCGGACGGACGGGATGGTCAGAGAGGGCGTCCTGGGTGGGACAGAAGGAGATCTTCAGATTTAGAGCCATTGACTCCTCCTTACCCACAGACTGTTTCCCCAAGAGCTCCTCCCTGTGGGGAAAACACTGCTCAGGGCCTGGGCAAGAAGGCAGAGAAAACTGGCACCACGCGATCAGCTCCTGCTCAGGGTTGCTTGACGGGTGGGAGCTCATTAGAAAATGAAGTGATGCCGGCCAGAGCTGGTGCCCAGTGGGTGTTCGCTCCCTTCCCTTCAAGCAGACAGACACACCAGCCCTCGGCCTCCGCCCTCGGTGTCCCTCAGCCTTTCTGCTGCCAGGGGCACACAGTTCCCTAGGGAAGCCCAGCTCTCTCCCCACTCCCCTGCGGTGTTTCCACGGCACCTTCACCTTCCTGCCTGGCCCCTCGCTCTCATCCCATCGGGAGCCCCGTGAGGGCAGCTCCCTCTGTCTTGCTCCGTGGGCGATCCTCGGCATGTGACACCATTCGCACACATAGAAAGCATCCAAGCAGAGAGAAATGCAGTCTTGCCCCCATCCTGGCAATTGGTCCCTCCATTCCTCCCTGCCCTTGTTTAGCTTAGCCCAGAGAGAAGGTGAACTGGGTGGTCCCCGGGCTCTGAGGGGTGAGGAGTTGCCAGAAGACCCCTACCCCACCTCCAGAGCCCCGGCTTGGGTTAGGCAGCGTCCCGGCAAAGCCTGGTTAACATTCACTCATGTGACAAGGGAGGGCATGGGCACATGGTGACCTCAGGACAGTGCTTTCTTCCCACTGAGTCACAGGCGCTGGAAGCCCCCCAACCCCTGCAGAGGGATGCTCCACCAGACCAGCCAGCCTCGAAGGGCAGCAGCCAGTGGCCCCAGGTGAGCGTCCTCCCTGGCCATGGCCTGCACCTGCTCCCCTCCCTGTCTGCGTCCACCCCCTTCCACGTTCGCGGTCCTTCCTCCCAGCGATCCTGCAGAGCGGAGCGGTGGGCCTGTGCCTGTGCCTCCTAAGCAGGAGTGTCTGCTTGGAAATAGCTTCCTGGACGCCGTGAGGCCCTGTGCCTTCCCCAGGGGTTCTCTGATTCAGACTGACAGCTGCCACTGGCGGGGGAGCCACGGGGGGCTGGCAGGAGGGGGCTGGTGTGGCCGTACCGTCCGGCTGCCTGATTTCCCACTCTCCTCCTTCAGGCAGAGGGAGGAAAAAAGAAGTTGCAGCACAGACACCTGCAGAAATAGCACTAATTTGGCCTGATTTAAATTCAGGTGCTAACTCGCGGCAGTCCTGTGCACGCCAGGCCCGGCCCGAGGAGTTGCCAGTGGCCTTGCCCGCAGGGAAGGCGTGCGTCTGCGGGAAGGACTCAGCGGCGGAACCAGCTCCGGAGGCGGCAAGTGTCCCCCAAGGCTGGGTGGGCCTGCACCTGCACCCCCCTGGACCACTCGCACGTGCCCTTTGTGGGCTCTGATTTTCCTCTCGGGCTGAGCTGTCAGCTGGGACGGACAGCTGCTGTCATCCATGCCGCTGTCCCTGCCGGCCCAGCCCCAAGGCCGGAGCTGCAGAGTCCTTTCTCAGCTGTTGATCTGTCATCACCACGTGGCTCCTCTCTGGACTGAATATTTCCTTACCGCAGCCCAGTGGTTTGCTCTGCAGCCCCCCAGACCTGGGTTTCATTTCTAGTTCTGCTGCCTTCTAGCTTTGCGATGGACACATCGTTTAACCTCTCTGAGCCAACCTCAGTGTTTGCAGCTGTAAAACGGGCCTGATGATAATGCTGAGCTCATGGAATGTGACAAAGCCAGGAGAAGATGCCTGCAAAATATTGCACGTGGGGCTTAGACTGTACTAAGTGCACCGTCGCGCCATCTGCCACCGCCGCTGCTGTCTCAGTGCAGTGGGTCCCCCCAACCAGGCTGCCTGTGAGATTTGCAGCCCTGCCTTGGAGAACCCCCTCTCTTGCCCACTTTAGGGGTCTTGTGAGGAGTTGCATGGGGTCGTCTTGGTGAAGGGCCTACACAGAGTTGGGCACCTGGGGCATCGTAGTCAGTGGCAGAGATTGCCCGATACGCGGTGCCCTCACCGTGTTCTCCCCCCGAGACGTTATGTTTATTTGTTTGGGGCAAGGATCTTTCTCAGAGCTACTCAGCAAGTATTTACTGAGCTCTTGCCGTGTGCATCATGCTGTTCAGAAGTTTTTAGTGTGTTTGAAGAGACGGACAGATGTAGAGAATGCTAGAAAGGAAACGGTCTTCTTGGCTGGAGAACACGCTATGTAATATATTGATGTAGTCTGAACTCCCCTCCGACGGGTCGCCCGCAGTGAGGCCTGTCCACCTTACCTTTGCTAACTATTATTGGTAGTGTCGTTTTCACCACCCTCTTAACTCCTGACCTGAAGATTATGATAAGAAAGTTTTGGTGGGAGAAAGCATGGGCTTTGAGAACTTGATATTAACCCCCTCGGTGGTGTCTACCCTTTAAAAATAGGTCTTCTAATTCCTGATAGTTCCACAGTGAAGGCTGTGAGTGCCTTTTGTGCTTATTAAAGGGAATGCTTTAAAATGGAATCCCTTTGAAATGAGACCCAAAACACGGCCCATCTTGTTGTAATTATGCCATGTATAATTTACAAGAAAGAATGTGCTTCATGATTCTGGGGGAAAACGCTTACAAAACGAAACTCTTCATTACTGTACATATTATAATTAAAAAAAAAAAAACTCTTTGGGAAGAATTAGAATTATAAACATACAGTAGCTGCTAGGTTTTCCCACTGGGGAATATTTACATCTAGAAATGGCATAATTGCATTTGCTGTTTTTAAAGTCAGTTGGGTTATGTTAACTCTGAAAAGTTCAACGCAAAATACAATGGATTTTGGAAATTGACACTGGTTAAAGGGCAGATATAGCTTTAGTGTAATGGAAAGAATTTTGCTCTTGAAATGAAGGACCTGCGTGTGAGGCCTGGCTCTGGTGTTTCATAAATAGAAGGCATTAGACATATTGTTCCTTCTCTTCCCAAATCAGGGCTACCATGGAGAATAAAAAGAGAATTAGGAAATGTTCCAGAGACCCATGTGATTGTAAGACATTGTCAGTTTCGTCTGTAAGACTTGTGCTATTTTAAAAATAAAATGATAATATATGTTAATTATTGAACATGTGGGAAATGTTAATTATTCTAACACAGAGGAAGGAAAATACAGAAAAAAATGAATTTGTAAAAACAAAACTGGAATAATTGTATAGGTAGTGCTTTGAACCCTGCTATTTTCACTTTAAGATATATTGCAAACTTCCCCCAAATCACTGTCTTGAGGAATTGGTTTTTGACGGCTGCGTGGTATTCTGTTGTATGCTGTATTTAACCAGTTCCTAAGTTTAAGTTGTTTGCATTTTTTTTTGCTATTCTAAATATTTCATAAATATCTTTATACATAAGTTTTTGAACATAGTTTTAATAGGATAAATGGTTAAAATGAAAGCACAGGTCAAAAATACAGATAATTTTAGGTATTTTGACCCATCCATACTGCCAACTCACCTGCCCAAAGATGCTGTACCAGTTTACACTCCCACACGTGGGTCATTTTCCACATCCTTTCCAATCCTGAATTATTATTTTAAAAGGTACAGATTTTTTTTAATGTTGCCTATTTGCTAGACTTTCCCAAAAATCGATTCCTATTTTAATTTGCACTGCTTTGATTACTGGTGAGGTTGAACATTTTTTCTTTCTTATTTGGCAAGCTGTAGTTCTTCCTGCTGTAAATGACCATTTGTGTCCTTTGTACTTAGAGGCCTTGTTAAACATCTCTGCTCTGGCGTTGAATTCCTCGTGGCATAGCGCTAATGGTTCATTAAACTGTGTTATGTCATCTTGCGTCAGATCTTTAAACTGGTCATTTGTCCAAAAAGAAGTATTTGTTAAATAAATGTTAAAGGAATCATAATGCGGTAGCTGGAGGGCCACAGGGCAAGAGCTAATGTTACCCCCGGGAGTGGCAGGACATCGCTTTATCCATCACGCTACCCAGTATATCTTTAAATGTGCCAGGCTGTATACTAGGCTCTAGTTTCTGCTCTCAAGAATTTTGGTCTAAAGGAGAGGAATTTACAACACAACGTGTGAACTCATTAAAGGAAATCCTTCTGATCACAAGTCCATCCTTGAAAGGGTGCACCTGGGACCTGAACAAAGTGGTCATGGTTTCACCCACTCGCAGAAGCTTTCCAGCTACTCTCTTCGAGGTGTGTGCCCCTTCTCCTCCTGTACGCTTCCTTGGGGAGGCAAATGTCAGCACCTAACAGGTCAAATTCAGTTTATAGAAAACAAAACCAAGTCTCCTCTAGTACTTTTTCTATAGAAGCTCATAAATTTGGTTTCCTCTTGGCCTTCACCTTAACCCCTTAGCATGATCTCTTACTTCTCTGCCAAAGCAAGTTTGAAAATCACTGCTGGAGTTGCATGTGTAAGGACTTTGGAGCCACCAGACCCAGGGCCTAATCTCAGCTCTTTTACTTAGAAAATCTTGGGCTCCTTAACGACCTTCTCTGGGTCTCAGCTCCCTGTTGTTTAAAATTGATAAATATAAACCTTGCCTCACAAGGGCTTTTGTAAGCATCAGTCAGGATGATGATTTAAAGTATCCGGGGTAGAGGAGATACTAAATAACAGCTATTATAATTATTAGTAGTAAAGTCATCATTAAGGAAGTCTAGCTGGTTGATTATGACAAAAGATTGCGCAGTGTAGCCTTTTCTTCGACAAATTTGTCATACTCCAGATCTGTCGGGATCTTAGTTTTATAGATCTGAAGCTTGATTTTATTTTTACGTTGAGACTAGATCAGTCTCTCAGGGATGAGGTCACATTAACCAAGTTCTCAAGAGACTGTTGTATAAACCCAAACCAAGACGGCCTGTCAAGTCTGGGCAGTTGTCAGACAGATGGAGACTGGAACACCCACACCACAGGTCAGTCCTCTCCCTCTGGGAGGCCCTGGGAGAGCCAGCTTATGAGGACTGCTTGTTAGGTGAATGGGGGACTTCGTGGGTCGTAAGAAGCCAGCTCCCACCCCTGGCCTGGCAGAGACAGCTCGAGGGCCTGTTCCTTTACATTTAGTCTTGTTTGTGTGACTATCCACAGACTAAGGTCCCATCCTCTTCCGAGAGGGCTGTGAAGTGCTTCCTGTCCTTTTCTTCTTGGTTCTAAGCTGACCGTTTCCTTTTCTGATTGACACGTTGCCTGGTTCGTCAACGTCTTTAAACTGGCCGTTACTTAGCACTGAGCCTCGCCCTCCTTCTGGAGTCTAGCCTCTGAGAGATTTTGCATGTGTCCACTTGCACACTGGTTCTGTCATTCATTCCTCTGAGGTCAGTCTCCTTTCCAGAGAGCCCTTGAGCAGGTGGGTGGGTGAGACAGTACACACTGCATTGTTCTCTCCACCCCACGACCCAGTTGCAAACTTCCTACCTCAAGCAGTGGTATGGGCTAGGAAACCCACCCCCGGGAAGACATTCCCACCAGCACGTACATTATCTCTTAGAGTCCCCAGGGAACTAGCAGCAACCTCCAGGGCCCCCTGCTGCTCAGAAGGGCCACGTAACATGTTTGTAAACATGCTCAAAGCCGCTGGCCGCACGTTTCTGTGCTAGACAGTGTCTTTTCCAGTGAATGTTCTCTGCCAAATCCCGTATTCTGTCAGTTAAAGTCAGGAAGTGGTAATGGTATATTATATTTGCTCTGCGACATAGCATTTTGCCCAGCGAGCGTCTGGCTGTGATGATTTTCTCCTCTGTTTGGCGTGGCCGGAGAACACGTGTCCTCGTGCTGTGATGGCCACTCCTGCCCTTCCCCTCTGCCCTGGGGAAGCAGCTTGCGTCCCGCAGAGGGGATGCACAGCTGTGACAACTGGACCCTTTGAGGTCTCAGAGTCACCCTTCCCTAAAGAGGGGAGTAAAGGAGCTGTGGGTACCTCAAGGCAGAAAAATCCCTTCCCTCTTAGCCAAGGCATTTCTGTGGGGGGGATGGGAGAGGTTGCCTTCCTGAAAGAGACAGGAGTTCGAGGGCGGTGAGTTTATTCCGACCACGGAGCTTCCTAGATGCCCACTTCCTTCCATTGCCCACCTTCTAGTCCGTCCCATCGTCCTGGTCAGCTCCTTGCCCGGCAGGCTTTTCCGCAGGGCAGCTACAAGGTCTCCGTCGAGGTTTGGCTCCCTGCCTGCTCTTGTGCAAGAGAGAATGAGGGGCACAAAAAGTGTGGTGGGTGTTGGGGCAGGAGGGAGACCCCAGCCAGACTGACTGCTGAGGAGCCCATCTGACAGTGACAGGGTTGATGGAAGACGTGTCCTGTGCCTGGACAGATCTGCTCTGTCAAAACACGCTTTGACCACAACCTTCAGTTACTCTGCATCTGCCACTAGCCTCATAGAGCTATTGAGTTTTGAGGGGGGTATTAAAATGAATTAACATTAAATAAAACTAACACTTCAATTCCTTGGTCACACTAGCCACATTTCAGGTGCTCCATAGCCACACATTGCTAGTGGCTACCGTACTGGATACTGATGACACGGAACATTTCTGTCACCATCAAAAGGTGTATTGGACAGCGCTGCTCTGCGGAGGGACTGTTGGCTCCACAGAAGAAGGCACACGGGATTCCTTTGACACTGGAACATTTTTATAAGCATTGAATTTATATGAAATTGGCCTAATTGCTTCTGATGGCTACATAATTTATATAAATTAGGGTTTGTTTTCTCTGAAGGCACTATCTCTGTGATAACCCCTCCTCCCCTGTAATAAAAGAATCAACTTCAAAACACGGAAAGAGCTTGGGGAGAAAATCTCCAGTGTGTGGAGCAGGGTTCCAGAACTCTCCGTATCGCATTAGGAATTCTGCCGCTGTCACTTAGCTCTACAGGTGATCTTTGCCTTCCAGGTATTTTGACACAAGTTCCCAATTTAGTCACCCGGGTTGGAGTTTTTCATAAAAATATAGCAATCATAAAAATAGACGAGTTTAAGTTTTTTAGAGTGAAGATTTTATTTATTCATTTAGTAGCTGTTTATCGATTGTCTGCTATGTGCCACGCAGAGCCCAGATTCTCCAGCGCCTAACACAGGGCCTGGTACATAATAGGCATTCAATAAATATCTATCAAATGAACAAATGAATCATTTGCCCTAAAGAAAATGTCCACCAAGCCGTTTGATCTGCTGTTCCTGTTTGTTCCTCATGAATCTTGTGGGGTCCTAGGCCCGCCCAGCAGCGCAGACTGGCAACTGGGAGGCAGCTTGGGATTGATGGTGTTCCAGGCTTGGTAGGATTCTCAGGGCCACTGAAGCTGGTTTCCTAGTTCTGTATTTTAATGTAGTCATGCTAGGGTTCTCCAGAGAAACAGAACCGACAGATAGAGAGAGAGAGAGAGAGAGAGAGAGAGAGAGAGTGTGTGTGTGTGTGTGTGTGTGTGTGTGTATGTGTGTATAGAGAGAGGGGAGGGAGACTGAATTTAAGGAATGGGCTCATGTGAGTGGGGAGGCTGGCAGGCTGGAGACCCGGGGAAGAGTTGAGGCTGCAGGTCAAGTCCGAAGACAGTCCCCTGGCAGAACTCCCCCTCTCCAGCAGGGGAGGTCAGTCTTTTTTCTCTAAAATCTTCAACGAATCAGATGAGGCCCACCCACATTATGGACAGTGACCCACTTTACTAAGTCTACTGATTTAAATGTTAATCTTGTCTTTAAAGATACATTCACAGAAACATCTAGAATATTGTTGACCTACTGAGTACTATGGCCTTAGCCATGTGGACACATAAAATTAACCGTCCTAGTAGTCTGGTCTTGTCTCACCTGCCCCTGGTGGAGGTGGGCTGCAACTGAAGGAGCCCTGCCCCCGCACCACCCTGAGCGCGGGTGTTCTCCATTATCCGGATCTTTCCGGATAAAGAAAGAGCAGGCTGCTCTTGCTCTTTTCCTGTGGATGGACCTCAGGATGCAGAAATTCACTTCTTGCAGGCACTTGCCTCTACATACCTTCCTTCTTCTTAACAATATTTTCATCATTCCTCAAAGCCAGTTTCCTTACTTGTTTGTATAGGTTAGTCCTGGAACCCAGTTTTCTTGGGCCAAGTAGTCCTGAGTGAGGACAACACTCCCCAGCTAGTTTCTCTCTCTCCTGCAGCTGGGAGGAGGCTCGTGACGCAGTGGAGACAGCACAGGTTTGGATTCGGATTTGGATTACAACCTTGATTCCATTGCTAGCCAACTCCAACCTCTCTGAACCTCAGTTCTCTTATCTGTAAAACAGTTGTCTTGTGGTACCCTTGATGGCATTTTTCATTTAGTTTTGGAATTTCCTCTTTATCTGTTTTGCCTCCTTTGTTTATGAAGACTGGAACTATGTTTTATTTACCATTGTGTAAGCAGAATAGTCCTTAGACTGAAACAGATGCTCATGACGATCTGTTGATTACATGTTGAATGAATTCACTCAGAGGGAGCGATCCAGGCAGAGGTACGGAGCAGGTGCTCAAGTGCAGGTTTCTTTCACGCTGTCTGTCGTCGGGCCTGCCGTTGAGGCCTTCTTTCTAGGCCTTGTCGAACCTGTGAGGCCTCCAGTCTCTCTTTCTCGCTCTTTTTTAAAATTTTATTTTATTGTGGTAAGAGCACTTAGTATGAGATCCACTACCCTCTTTGCAAATTTTTAAGTGTACGGTACATTGTGGTTGACAGTAGTTACGATGTACAATTTTATGCCAGTTGATTAGTAACTCCCCATTTCCCGCCTCCCCCAGCCCCTGGCAGCCACGATTCCACTCTTTGATTCTACGAGTTTGACTATTTTAGATGAGTGCAATCATGCAGTATTTATCTTTCTCTGCGACTGGCTTAGTTCACTTAGTGTAATGTCCTCGAGGATCGCCCGTGTTGTCACATGCAGGCGTTCCTCCTTTTTTAAGGCCAAATGACACTCCGTTGTACACGCATTCCACATTTGCGTTATCCACTCGTCTGTCGGTGGGAATGCCGGCTGTTTCCCCGCCTCGGCTGCTGTGAGCAATGCTGCGGTGAGCATGAGCGTGCTGGTATCTCTTCGAGATCCTGATTTAAGTTCCTTTGGGTAAACACCCCGACGTGGATTGCTGGATAATATAGCAGTTTCTCCCAGTCTTACCTCAGCAGCATGGAGGAAATGACTGACGCATCCTGAGATCAGTGGACATTCGATCGTTTTCCCTGCCTAGCTTTCTGGTCTGCCTTTTTTCACGTGTCAGGTGGCTCCTGTCCTCCGGATTGCTCTATACCACAGGAAATTAGTTTTCATGATTAAGGTGTTCACATTGCATAGCAACGGCGGGGTAGATAGCAGTAAGTGGGATAGTCTACAATACCTTAAACATTTCTATGGGTCAAAGGTTGGTATTACATTTATTCTAAAAACCTGGCAAGATTTCATTAATTGCAGCAGAGTTCGAGGATACCAGCTTTAAATCAGTGTTGTATTTAACAAGAAATGAGCAGTCAGTTGTAAGTTTTTTTCAGTAAACCGATGCAATTTAGTGCTCATGGAATTTATCTGTCTGGCAGATCAGCGGCCGAACGTAATTTTAATTACACCTGTCACCCTCGGCTGCCCTCTCCCATTCTGTGCTAACCTTATCACGGTAGCAGTACCTATGCCGCTGGGTTTTGCTGTTCAAAAGCCAGAGTTTTCTCCCTTGTCATTCAGGGAACTGCCTGGCACTTGAATTTCAGAGAGAAGCTACCTTATTAATATAAAGTGACTTAATAGGAAGCACAAGCTGTTAGGTTGTGTGCCTGACTAACAAAATCTTCTGCAGACTTCCTGAAATAGCACAAGATGCAAGTGTTAAAGTTGCAAAAATTACTGTATTGACACTTGCTAATTAGATCCGATTTCACCATGTAGTCTGCTATGGTTATGTGAATTTTACTACCTTTATTTGCATTGTGCTATGGAAGCAGTTCTCGCTAATGATACTCGACGTCTTTGGGAAGAACAGTCTTTTAAAAGAGACAAATCCGCTCAGTTCTCCTTCATTCTGTGAGAGCAGACAGGATAAAGGGACAGGGGAAGAAAATCACTTAGGATGGCAAAGAATCGGCATTTTCTCCCATTTGATAATTAGAGTGTTGGACGTGTCTGGACGCCGCATTGCAGATGAAAGGACGCCTTCCTCACGCACCTCCTCTCCATCGGTAGCACAGCTGGGTTGTCGTTTTCTGAAACTGCTGTAGCCCTGGTCTGGTATATAAGTCACATGGTTCCTGTCACTTCTTTTGGAGTATGTTTTGTCTGTTGCAGACTTTAGAAGCGCGGCAATAGTTAGCCTGTCACGCCCTGCCTTCAAATTTGTCCCTAGTGGCTTCCAAAGCAGTGGCTACTGGGAGTTTCTTTTCAAAATGTCACTGTAGGGGCACACAGTACCCTGCCCAAAACTAAATCCCTGCTCTCTGTTGGGTAGCTGGTAAGAGTGAAGCCAGCCTTTCTGTTTTTATTGAAGTCTATTTTTTACATTGTCAAAATAATTCACTTCTCTCTTAGTGACCAAGTGCTCTCAATTTTTACAAAGAAATTACCAGTCAAGGTTGTAGTGGTACATATGTTAATTCATTTAATTTAATCTTCATAATAGCCCAGTAAGGTTCTGTATTAGCTATTGTGATCATAGTTCACTGTAACCTCAAACTTGTGGGCTCAAGTGATCCTACTGCTTTAGCTTCCCAAGTATCTGGGACTGTAGGCATGTACCACCATGCCTGGCTAATTTTTAAATTTCTTATAGAGGGATCTTGCTGTGTTGTCCAGGCTGATCTCAAACTTCTAGCCTCAAGCAATCCTGCTGCCTTGGCCTCCCAAAGCTCTGGGGTTACAGGCATGAGCCAATGTGCATGGCCTATTCCATTCTTAAGATGAAGAAATAGAGACACAAAGCATACACGTTGTCCAAGGTGGCAAAAACAGCAAGCAGCAGAATCAGCAATCAAAATCAGGCACTGACCTCTGGAGTCTATGCCCTTGGCCACGACACCGTGCTGCCTTTCTCATTTCCTAGGCGTTTCTGTCTGGGAACTACGATCAATTTTAAGGAATAGGAGAGAAAGAGCAAACTCATGTGAGAGTTGCTGGCACAGTCGATATGATATGTTCCCAGCCAACGGGTAGTGCAGAATTCTACCCATGGCACATACCGGAAGGGAGAAGACCTGGGAGAGAATGGTAGCCAGCCAGAGCCAGCCCTGACAACAACAGTATCCACTGCTACCCTGTATCGTTTCCTGTACACAGTGCCCAAGAGAGTTTTCATGTGCTAGCATGTCCCATGCTTAAAAAACCTGAGACATATAAGTTGATATTAACCTACAGTTTTTCACTTGGGAGAACTGAAGCTCACGGAGGTTAACCAGGCACACAGCCAGTTAGTGGCAGGGCTGTCTTTAATACCCTGGGCTTCTGGCATGAGTTTACTGTTCTGTATTATCTTTCCTCTGCTTACCTTAAGGGAACTTAGCATCATAGTTTGTTTCAGTTATCTGTTGCTGTGTAACAAACTGCCCCAATCTTGGTGGCATAAGATAAATCGTTTATTATTATAATCTGGCATTGGTTCTCAGGTTGACTGGGATGGTTTGCACTTGAGTCTCTCATGCAGCTGCGGTCGGAAGGTGGCTGTGGCTGGAGTCACACTGAAAGCGTCCTTGCATGTTTGGCGTTGATGCCGCCTGCTAGTACTTTAGCTGGGGCTGTTGGCTGGAACTCCCACTTGTGGTTTCTGTTGGTCTTTCTCACAGCTTGACAGTTGGATTCCAAGATCAAGTGCCCAGAGAGAGACAGAGCTGCTGGTGGGATGGGGGTGGGGTAATAGGAGGGAGGGGAAGAGAGAGAAATAGGCTCTGTCAAAAACCTGTACTCGAAAGTCACGGAACATCACTCCTTCCTTACTCTGTAGGTCAGTCACAAAACTCTGTCCAAGTTCCAGGGGAGGAAAGAGAGACACCACCTCCCAATGCAAGTTGTATCAGGGTCGTATGATAAGAAAGAGTGTGTCTTGAAAATATAATCTGCCCTATCATTTTTTCCAAGATTTTTGTTTCCTTCTGCAACTAAAACTTTTGCATTAAGCAAACGTTTCTGTCAGCATAGATATTTCTTTTTAAATTCATTATTGATATCAGCTGTTTTCTCAGTGAGACATTTGGGGATAAAAAAAAATCAAGTATGCATCTTGAGCAGTACTAATCAATAGGAAATACTGTCTTCTTTGTCCCAAGCAAAGAATAATTTACAGTAATTCCAGGATGTTGAACATAACCAGAATAATTCGAAGTACAACTGTACTCCATTTGGGTATTTTCTAGCTTGCAGAGGGATATTCCCTCATGGCTCCCATCGTACTGTGAACAGGAGTAGGGCGAGAGCTACCTTAATGAGAGGTATTTCTAATTATAATATTATTCTGTTAGAATTTTTATTTACTACAAAATAGGTGATCTTTTTTATTGATGAAACACCTATAAGGAAGAAACGGTAACAATAGAAAGAACACCAGCAACAGGAAGAAAGAGACTGTGGCCATTAACCTCTGTTACCTGTGTCACCTCTGGACCTCATCCCCTTTCCTCCCCACGTTGAGGTAACCATTACCCTGGCTTCTATGCTTATTGCTACATTAATTTTCTTTATAGTGTGGCCCACATTTGCATCCCTTGATGACACTGTGTTTAGTTGTGCTTGCTTTGGAACATTTTGGCAGTTGCAATCATATTGTATGCTTTCGCTTGATGCTACAGTTCACCGAGTTTATCCGTGCTGCTGCATGTGGCTGGATTTCCATCGCGTTCACTGTTACATAGTATTCAACATTGTCAACAATAGCATATTACACTTTCGATGGACATTTCTTTCTTCCAGTTTTGTTTCCTGTCATAGACAATGCTGATATTAACATTCTTACCCATATGCCCAGGCATATATGTAGAAACGTTTTTCTTCAGGGCATATACCTAGGAATGACATTGCCAAGGAGCAACAAATGCTTGTTTTCAACTTGATTAGAAATGGCAAAATTCCATTTTACACTTGTACCATCAGTATATGAAGGTTCTGGTTATTTCACATCCAGAAAACACCAAAACTTGTTTTCTGTTTTTTTGTTTGTTTGTTTGCTTTTAATTATTGCCAACCGTGTGTGAGACGGTATCTTATTGTGGTATGTTTGGCATTCGTGGCATCTTTTCTTATATTTATTGGTCATTCTGATTTTCTCATTCATTAAGTTCCTGTTCAAATCTCTTGTTGATTTTTATATTGGGTTGTACTTTTCTTATTTATTTATAGGAGTATTTGTTCTTCTTCTGTCCTGGATACTAACCCCTTTTTCAGTTGTGTGCTCCGAATATCCTCTTCTAGTTTGTGGACTGCTTATTTTCACTCTTTTCGTGATGTCTTTTAATATACTGAAATTGCTAATTTTATACTGTCCAATTTTTCAACCTTTGGATTTTGTCTAAAATATTCTTCCCTATCGTGAGGTCATAAAGATATTCATTTATATTTTCTTCTGAATGCTTTATACTGTTTTTCTTGTCATTTAAGTATGTAATATACCTGGATAAACTTTTTTATTATTAAGTGTAGACATGTTTAGAAAGACTCTGTGTTCCGGCTGATGTGAACCTCTTATCATTGTGTGTGTGTGTGTGTGTGTTTCATAGCCCAAGTCATACCTGTCATTGTGTTTGGAGTCTTCATTTTCAGTGGTCCTTTTGCTGTAAATTTTGACGATCAAGAATTCTAATGTTAAAATTCTGATATTCTGATAATTTAGCCACAGCTGCTCTTTTAATTACTATGTGCCTAGTATGGGTTTTTTTTTTTTTATCCTTTTTTAGTCAATATTTCTTTGTCCTTTGTCCTGGTTGTCTGATAACAGCAAATAGCTGGGCTTTGTTTTTCATTCTATTATAATTTTTATCTTGACTAAAGCATTCAACCCATACTTGGGTTGATATATGATATATATATTTATGATATATATTTGTTTATGATATATTTATGATAATCTACCATCATATTAATATTTTCTGCTTTTTCTTTGTTTTTCCGTTTCCATAATTCTTTTTCTCTCTTTTTTCTTCTTTTTTTTTTTTTAATTGGGGGAAAACTACAAAGCATTTACAGTACAATGTTTACAGTCACAATTTGTAGTGAGCTGATTTCCCAAAATATATTACCACTCAAGTTGACTTATCTTGTTACATTCAAAAACCTACTC